>JAQFZN010000429.1:0-30842 GCA_034687075.1 Geophilus carpophagus
TGTGTCTGCAAACCAGTTGACAAGTGTTCATTTTCCACTACAAATTACATTAATATTCTCCTGTATTACATTAAACTCTATACGAATACCTCAGTAAATATACATAAAAAACAATTTTCCAACATATAAATAAAAAATAATAGAAGTTGTGTAAATATTCGTAATAATGCATTGCAAACAACGAATTTGTTAAAAATAAAATTCGTTAACAATCGATTCATAAATAAAAATTCGTGCATACTTTGTGCAAGCTTGCCTACGAGAATGCAACATAAAAATAACTTGTCGATCTATCTTTAAAAAAATGGCGGCTGCAATTTAGATGATTTGATGAGAAGAGCATGTGCATTTTTAAATTTGGAATATTCTTGAAACAAATGTTCCATTAAGTTTAGCAAACATTCCTGAGTAACAAAACGAATGTTTTTTTTTTACCAATCTTTATAATAAAAGATTCATAAATTGCAAACATTAGTAACAAAACAAATCCGTTACGAATGTTTGCAGTGTCTAATTTATGAATTTAAAAAAATTAATCGCTCTTCACTTAAACTTTCATTACTATTTATGTTGCTATCTCAGATTAAAAAATAATAAAAGTTCTATTTTTATAAATAATAAAATACTGTTTTCTTTTTTTTTAAAATAAATTTCAGTTTAAAAATGTGCAATCAATAAAATCAATATTTTCAACGGGCAACATCCTTTAACAAAAATTAAATAAATTCGCATTGAAATTGAGTAGAATGGACACGAAACGTCATAAAAAATTATAGAAACAAAGATTTCCTCCGAGACATAAAATCCATCTCTACACAGTACTTCACCATGACGACCCTTGGCGAACTTGGTGGTGGTAGTGGTGGTTTCACTTCAGAGCAGCTAATAGAAAGCTACGGTATGCCAATTTTGGTTTCAGATCCAAAGTCTACTTTAATCTCTCTTTCTTGCCGCTTTCCATTTCTGGTTTTTCTCTTCCCCTGCTTTGATACCTGTTATTTTACGAGACACAATGTGGACTCTAAAACTTAATTATGCTATATCCACTATAATATTCTAATAAAATTTCTGCACAAAGTGCAATAAATTTTCTATTGTACACAACAATGAGTTTATGCAGTTAAATATTTACATCTTACACAAACCTTTTCAAAGTGTTAAATAAGTAATTAATTATAAATATCTTTTAGAAATAGATAATATTTGATGCAAAGCCTCTAGCAGTGTTAAACATTAAATATTATCTAGATGTAATAGTAAAATTCTTGACAAATAGCATCCTTTCAGAATGATTGATCAATAGATACGTATATTCGTTATTTGACTAACATTGCGTGGACAAACCTCGAGATTTTCAAATAAATAATGCACAGTTAAATTCCAATCTTTCCTTATTTTTTTTTTTTAAATTTTTCACTTGCATTTTCATTTTCTTTGTATTTTTGCATTAAAGCAAAAAATTTCCACCATAAGTTTACTCTTACCTACATTCCGTCAATGAAATAAGCCTAAGAAAAGAAAACTTTCTGCCAAAGTAAATATGAGAATATATTAAAATGGAAATAGAAAAGAAAAAAAATTTACAGTCACAAAGTTGGAGTTTCTTTCCAAGATTTATTCAATTTGGCACAATCGACTCTTTACCTTAAAAAAAACATTAAAACTTCAGCAAAAGAAAAAAGAAAAACGCCAACTAATTTCCAAACAAAGTTTAGTTCATGGTGTATATATTAGGTCAATTCAAGTCTCAGCAATGTACGATTGATATATAGTGTGTCGAAATAACTATATCAGTTTTGAAACACACTGTTATAGTCTAATGATGATTTACTGTAACATCTGGCCATGGCTAATTAAACCTTATGTAAACAAATGGTGCATATGAACACATTGATTATTTCCTCACAACTATATATTGATATCCTTTAATGCACCTCAAATATATTAAAGTGCAAATGACATTAAAATTAAGCATAGTCAACTCATTATGCAGTGGCAGCACTTTTTTATTCCCCACCCGCTTTTTAAAAATCTCAATTTAAAGGTTTAGAGACCTCTTTTCACAGCTGAAGAACATCTTAAACCGTATCAAAGGAGGTATCTCTGCCTCCTAAAACCAAACTACAATCTTCAACACACTTAATCCTCTAATCATCACCACTTTGATTCCTTACACTGGCTAGTGAAATGGAAGTTATAAAAAAGGAAAAGAAGACACAAGACATCTTTGGCTCTATTCTTTTCCTATCGCGATCAAAAAGACTTAAAGATGTTGAGTTTCACTCTTCACCACTCCCACCAGACATCGTTAGATTTAAACAGTTAAGATAAGAAATAAAAGAAGGAGACTTCTTCAAACCATCAGTCTTTGCTCGTGATAGTGCACGTGCTACGAAAATCTAGCAATACACTCACAGACGAAGCAGATAACGCCTAACTCGGAGACCTGATGTGATATAATGTGATGTGCGCTTGATTCATCTCACTTAACCCAATAATTTAAGCCAGCAAACAAGCACGTAATCAAATTAAGAAAGTTCATGTAATAAAAATAAAATATCACATATAAAATGAAAATGTAAGCCTATTTAATAAGAGCGTTGCTTTAATCCCCTTTTCTGCTCTTATTTACATCTCTAGGCCAAGTGCCATTGTATCATTAATTAAGTAAGCATTATTAATATTGTTCAACCTACTTTTCACCTTTAATGTTCAAATTTTCACTCGTACAAGGTTGGCGTTAAAATCAACATTTGAAAAGTCAATTATTATCTTTTGAATGAATGCTTGCTCCAATTCATTTGCACGCAAGTGTGCTTTTAGAGAATTAAACTCTCTCTCCTAAAATATGTGACCCTGGTCGCATATTAGAAGCCAGAGTATTCGATCAGCTCAGCTGCAGCAAAGAAAAGAAGCAAATGTTTGCCTTCGAATCGAATCAAAAGCGAAGCAAAGCTTAGATCAATCCTATTTTCAGATACCTTCACTGCTCACTTTACACCTAACGGAATGTCTGTGACGCTATACTAAAGGGAATATAAAAATATTTGATTCAATCTCATTACTGGGTGACGTTCGTGTTGTTTTATCCTTGCGTCCTCTGGCAATAACATGTTTTCAACGCTGCATTACACGCATCTCAAAACTCCATGAGAAATTTCAAATTGCATACAAAACAAAACTACAGGACTTACAAGTGGTTGTTTTTCATAATAGTAGTGGATACTATTTCCTCAATACAACAGTTTGTGTTGGATTATATTTCTATATGAATTTATCTACATTGAACGTGGTAAAAATCACATACATACATCAAGCTATTAAATTTATCCCGCGTTGTTTATTAAGGCAACGCCTGGCAACACATTGACTAATACAGTAAAGATGACATAAAATATTTGTAAAGCATTATATTATAGATATTGATAATCGTGAAAGGGTTTTCACGACAAAGCACTGACAAGGAAAGTCAATAATACTGGTAGCAATGAATTGGTATCAAAATAAGTGACGTTTATTTTGTACTTTTATTTTGGGTTGTGCTCCTGAATACACAAAAAGAATGGAACAAACAGCTCACCCATCCAAGACTTGCTTACTTAAATAAATGCAGGAGCGCGTGATTTGACTGCAAAATGTAAGTACAATATACAATTAGGCTTATTTCTGTAAGCCAATTTGATGATACTAGGTTTACAGAAATAAAAATGTAATGCCAGATAAATATATACTAAATTTAAAAAATTATAAAACCAAATGGGATTTAAAGAAAATAAGAAATACAGTTCGTGTAACATAAACAGCAGAAAATTTATTTGAGTTTTTGATATTGAAGAAACAAGAAAATCGAAATAATCCAGAAAATCACAAATGTTAAATGCAGTTAATGTTTTTGACTTTTCTGTATTTTGCTCAAGTTATAACTTTGACTTATTTCATATTAAAAAACTCTTAACTTCTTACCAAATGTCATACGCAGAAACCAACAAAATTTTCTTGGCAATCACACAAACAACATTTAAAAAAATAACATTTCATTTATCCCAGGTTATTGTAAAACTGGAATAGATGAAATGTTTTTTTTTTTTAAATTAGAAAACAAGTAAAAATGAAGACTAATGGTAAATAGTAGACAGATGTTCTGAAAAGGTACTCAAAAGCAAGGACTTTTCACTCTTCACATTGTAATCAACGTCCAAGTTAAAAAAAAGAAAAGACCAAAAAAATCTTCTTCCTCTTGATGCTTTTTTTCCATCCTCCACTCGTATCTTGTCTTTAGGAAATGATGTTGCACCATGCAGTTTAACGAGGCTAAAGTGTCGAAGCTAACATCTGCTTCCATTTTTTTCTTACCACGTCCGAAATTGATTCCTAATGACAACAAGTTTTCACAGCTCGAATTAAACAGAAACCTTAATCAATGGCGAAAATTAGTCAATAGCAACCAGCAGTGTTTCTAATCAACTGTTTTGATGACCAAAACAAAACAGTTCAAATCAAACCGAACAACCACACACACACGTTCAGTAATTACAAAGTACTGTGCACCTAAAACTAGTTTCAACTCAACTTTTTCACTCCTAATAACTCCAAATGCACCAAATGCTTTGCAGTAAAGTTTCACATCGGGGAGCTTTTACTTGCCGTTTTTTCCTGCTTCTTTCCTCATCATAACGAATTTTTCCCTCGTCTCCTTGAGAATTCGGGGAGTAATTATAAAAATTAGTGCGACTAATTAAGCGTAGCTAATGAGTACGCATTTTTAAATATTTCTCTCGAGCAGCCATTTCTTATTACCCAAAGAAGATGTATTTTGATTCCAGTGTTGACCCAGAACCAATTTCAACATCTTAAAGGATTGGCCCGAGGAAATACATGTCTTGCAGACTTAATTACCGAGCAGAAAAGAGAAGGAAAAAATAAAAAAATAGAGAAACCTTATTGGTTGCCACGCAAGCACATAGACATACACGCACATCAAACTCAACTCGAAAAGCTTATTAGATCCCCCAGTGAAAGGGATTTTAATTAATTAAAATCTTTTCAACTTTACTCAGTGCGGCACCAAAACAAGAATAAAAGTTCTTCATCTTCACTCCTTCACTCTTTCCTAATCATTTTAGAAAGATGAACGTCAAAAAAATTTTCCCCCTTAATTATCTAAATCCCTTTCACTTTAAATTCTTTATTACATCCATTCTTTTATTTTTTATTACTATTCTTTTTTTTCCTTTTTTTCCTCGCGTCTCTTCCAGCTAGGCCTAATTGTAAATTCTCATCACGGACCACCAACACCACCAATATGGATGTAGAGCTCTCACCAAACTCGCAATCACATATGCATTAATTAAGCACACATCATTTTTTACTTTTCTATTTTTTCTTCTATTATTTTCAAAACCCTGACTTATTTTTTTTTTTTTACTTATAATTAATTTAAATATTTTAATAACAAATAAGAGCAAATAATAAAAAAAAACTACCAAAAAAAAAACAAATAAATAGAATAAAATTCTTAACACAACAAGAAAATTAGATCATTGTAAATGGGTTTTGTTCAATTGTAGCGTTTCCCTCAGAACTAAATCTTCAGCCACACGTAATATTGCCTCATAGGCAAAGGCACACTTTCAACGCCATCCCTTATTGATTTTCATTAAGTGAGATTCACCGAGCCACCCCTTTGGCTACAAGCGTCATAGTGAGTTCGTAGTGAGAGTATCGAGCAAATTATATAGCGGTACAACCTTCTGCGGTTTCGTTAATATCGAGAGAACTCTGACGGAATTAAATCTCTATTCCAAGTGACAAGCTCACCTAAAGCTTATTACATAGCACACTGATTCATTTTCCACCTTCGGATCAAATACCGTGTACTTTGAAACGTTAACTAACCAATTTAACTAAATCAGGTAATCGGATAAGCAGCATCTTTTTAATAAAATTATATGTCGCAGTAATAATTTATGTGTACGGGCACATTTAATCTGTTGACCATAACAATTTTCAAGTTTATAACTGTCATGTCTATCTGTCTTGCTCAATCAAACTGTTCCCTTAGAGAAAAGTAGGTCAAGTGACTTAATCACTGGTCAGCGCCACCTGTAGTCCAAAACCCCAGGGTCAAATCTAAACTGTCATCCAAGATTGGAAAGGGGATCCGGAAAAATAATTATTATTTAAAGTCCATTAAACAGCAAATGATCATTAAATTTGTATAGTTATGAATTTTATTTCCTTCAATTAGGCATTTAATGCCTTTTGAATAAAAAAATATCAAGATAACATCACAAACAAATCATTCGTACATTTTATTTCTTAACTTCCGTATGAATAACGATTTAGGTTGTTTCTCAATATAATATTCGGTTTGAATATGTACTTAAAAGTTGACATTTTGAACTGAATTTTATTTTTTAAATAAAAAAGTTTAAGTTGTTGAAGTATTGGCCACTAAAGGATGGGCAACGTAGAGTTTTAAAGAGGTTATAAAAATTTAGACATTTATGTTGTGGCTCGGTTTTTCGTCCACCGTATTCGCTAGAGACTTGAATTTACGGCATGAAACACTTGTTTTGACACTATTGTACACATGGTAGTGAAGGGTGTATGGTAAGATCGTAAAACAAGAAATTATTCGACCCTTGAATGCAATGGTTCTCATAATGACCTCAACTGTTGTTAGTTTCTTTTAGAAATTCAGAATATAAATTTTTCTTACGTGAATTTATTTTTTTTATAAAATAATAATAACTTCTGTAAATCTAATTTTTTAAATAAAAAATTCGATTTTTTTAAAGAATTAAATAAATAAATGTATATATTTAATTTGAAAAAAATTGCTTTTCCATTTACAATTTAACATATGAGGAAACATACATCCACAACTATATGAAATATTGATCAACAAGTCAACGAAAACTACTGCAACGAGCTTGGACACGCATCATTATACATGCATTTTAGAGGTCAATATTGCGTTAGTGGTAACACCCTCCACTAGACAGCTAATCACAGCTTTGATGTAACTCGACTTTCTGCAGTTAATATTTATTTCCGTGAAAAAAAAAATAAAACATTCAAAAAAGTACTAAAATAAAGAAAGAAAAAAAAATAAAAAAAAACATCCTTCTCATCACCCCTTCCAATATACTTTGCAAACAACTTCAACTTAAAATATTTAGTCTAACGTATCGATCTTGCCTTCAATATTATACCTTTTACTCAGTTTCTGCACGACTATAAGCAAACAAGAGTTGAAAAACCCTTTAAAAATTCATAAACGGTTTTAAAGGATATGAAAGGCTATGTAAGATATTTTATACACTGATTAAAATAACTCGAAAATTTAATCTTTTTCAAATTAAATTAACAAATTAAAAATTTATACATAAACATTCCTTACCTTCATTTATTGGTGGTCTTGCTTGGTAGGGGACATCTGTAAGTTAGAAAAAATATATAAATATATATAAATTATGTAGATATTTCGATTAGTTGAAAATGAACATAAATTATAAAAAAAAACTTAAGTTAAAAATCAATTTCTATTGTCATTTTTATATGTAGAAATATATATATATAATTTTTTTAAAATAAAAATAAAAACAGGCATTAATGATAGCAGTACCCAGTGTCACCTTCACCACTAAACGATCGTTGGCTATTGACAAATGGACAACAACACACAGATGGTGCTGAATTTGAAAGGCAATTCATTCCCACATAATAAACCCCCTTCCTCCTAACCCATGCTACAATTTCGTATATTTTATTTTCTCTCTCTAATGATTGATCCTCCTTTAAAGAAAATGTATTGTTCGCCATAAAAAAGGATAGAAGGAGAAAAAAAGCACCTTCCAATTAAATAAGTCGATGCAAACACCCCTTAACTGAAATATTAAATTTTTCCAAGTGAAATTTATAAACTTGGCAGTATTGGATTTTCTCACATTGACAAATCGATACAACAAATTTCTCATGTCCCATACAAACATAGCGGGGTGTACGCTTAGATTTCCAATTTGTCTCCACTTCCAAAGTAAATAACTTATGTAAATAAAAGAAAAAAATGAACAAGATATAGAAAAAAAAATATGTTTTACTTCAATAAATACAAACACAGTAAAAGTAAAAAACATATAGATTGTCAAAACCAAAAAAAAATAAAGAAAATAAAACTATTTCCGTTTGTTTTTCTTTAGTGTATGTCTTGCAGCGTTACTCCTTTAATTTAAAGATTTAATCCTTCACTATTTATTCATTGATATTTATAGGTTGGAGAATTTAGAGAAGAAAAAAAGGGTTAAAGCATATCATCTCAACCCCGTCCACACCTTTTCAAAAGCCAAATCTCCTGAGCGAAGTCTCGTAAATGGGAACCAACGTGCAGCATACCAAAGAGTAGGATGCCATGGAAAGGGAATGGCAGAAAAAAGTAGAAGGGAAAAAATACCCAAAAGATTTTCTTTTATTCTCCTATGAAACGTCCTGCAATGTTACAATGCGACATTTACACGTGGATTAGCAGTCACAACAATAATTTTGACAGAATAATAAAGGAAAAGTCAAAAGACCGAGAGAAAGAGTTGGTTGAAAGATCAAATTGGAAAAGAAATTTAAAACTTTTCAATCTTGGCTGCCCTCCAGAGACAAGCAAAGCCAACCAGTGATGTGAAACACTTGAGATTTGTCACTAAATGATGATGGACCCTTTTTCCCTTGTGTTTTTAAATCAACAGATTGCAATCTTTAAATTGTTTCAATAGGTTTCGGTAATAAAAGAAAAAAATGGTGATATAAAAAATAAAGAAATAAAATCGTTTTATATTTTTTTCAAAATATATAAAAATAATCTTTCAATACTGTATTTATCTCACGATTCTACCTTTTTCTTTGTTCCAAACAAAAGCAACTGCAAGACTTCACGAAAACAATTTTTTCTCCTGTGTACCATTCATTCTAGCTGAACTATAATCAAGAAAAAGCCAAGCAAAAAAACAGACCATTTTGTTACGTCACATCACGTGACAACTAACAAATGGTATCCAGTTTAAAAAGCAGCAGGTGAAAACGATATATTCTACGCCTGTTTTCTAAACAACGAGCCTATAAAAGGCAGCAAAAATGGCGGTAATAGTAATTTAAGTACAGCTAAACAAAGCTGCCTAACTTTTATAAAGACTTATTACCGTTGCCACATCACTTTAACAATGCATCACTTGCTCTAACGTATTTTTAAAAAATATATTAAACTCAAAATTAAATTCTCTTCTATGCTGCTATAAGTAAGTAAAAACGGGTTATGAAAAAACTATAAAAAAAAATTCTTATTTTACACACACAAAAATCACTATTTGCTACCCAGCATCTCACACAATTCCAACATTCCTTTTATCATTTATTTTTTTATTATATCTAGTTTTTCACACACTACAAAATGAGACTCATTCCTCACACTTTTTCTGACTACACCTTCAAAATTTTGACGAGCTACCATCCTGTTCCACGACAGTTTTCTAGACCTATTATGGCACATTAGAGAAGCACCTTACACTCATATCATGCTCGGATGAATGTGATGGTGCTTCCTTTGCTTAAATTCACAGACCCGCATCCTGTCGCTATCATAAATCAGTCAAGCGCACTCAGATTCAAAACCCAGAAAAATAAAAGAGAAAAAGGGAAAAAAAGTTTTCTGTATTTTCGTATGTCACACTAGGGTCTACTATCTTAAATTAATGTCGCCCAGACTCTTCACAAATCCTTCACAATTCAACCCGGAACTGTCTCTTTCATGCCATTTCATTTACCTCTATAGGCAATTAGATCACGCATGACACATTTGCACGTAAAAGGAGAAAAAAATCGCTCTTTAGTGGTAAAGAATATAAAACGTTCATTCTTTTAAAAAAAATTATAAATTTGTACTTTTTGTTTTTGTAAAATAAAAATAAGAAAAAAATTGGTCAAATATGTTGACTAAAATAAAGAGGAAAATTTTTTACAATGAGAATTTAACAAGAAAGAAATGAAATGAAGTCACTTTCTTTTTTCATGCAGTCACATTTGCTTTCCAAAAAGGAAAATTCAAACTCATCCCCATTTTTCTTTTTCCTTTCTTTTTTTTCTTTAAAAAAGTCTAGTTTCTTTCACACCAACTCGAGTCAGCTGCATTAAAGATGACTGCAAGGGCTGTTGTGGTGTGCCATCAGTTCAGAATGAACATCTGCTGATTCCTCCGAGCATGCGCACATAACACCAAGCCTTTCAGCTTTTCCCCCTTCTCTTCTCTTTTTCTTCTGTATATTTTTCATTTTTCTGTTTTGCAACTTGTAACTTGGTAACACTCCGTTATGTGTCCACCGCCATCTGATTACCATACCCGCAAACAGCCAGAAGACAAAATAAAACGCAAGGACCAAACCATCTGCTCTCTGCTCAAGACATTTCTCTCGCGTATTCATCAAGAATGAAAAATAAAAATAAAAAAAGTAGAAAAAAAAAATTTTCACCTCAAGCCACAGAAAAACATCTTTTTCATATTCATTCTCATCCTCGTACACCCTATGCTACAGTGTTATTATACTGTCATGTTCCGATATACGCAACAAAATCGCATCAATAAAAATCTAAAAACTTTTTCATATCTTGGCCAAGATAGCGATTTTAGTCATAAAATAAAGTGTAACTAGAAATGCGTACACGTTTCCATCAACAAGCTAATCTCGTCTCGGTTCAATGACTGTGTGCACCACTTTCATATTCGCGTTCCCTCTTGTGCTTCTCCATTTACCCCGAAACAGACAGAGATATTAAGTGGGATGGACAGAAAAGACAGCAACTCAAAATCAAGGGGCACAACATGAAATTGTAAAGATGAGCAAACTCAAGTAATAAATTAGCTTTTAGCAATTCATTTTTTTTTTCAAATTTCTCAAGATGTTAGAGTTATAATCTTTTCAAAATTTTATTCACATTTTCGACATGTATGGGGTATTAAATATTCAAACCATGACTTTAGAAAAAAAAATAAACCCTACTAAGGGTTTTTTTTTTAGAAGAGAAAAAAAACTACATTTTAATTTTCATAAATTATTGCTTTTTGAAAAAATATTGCTTCTCCTTTCATATAAACTGGCAATCCATCACCGGTGGCCGCATTACAAATTTCCCATTGCATTAAAGAGCAATAAAAGAACATCAACAAAATGGATGATGGACGACTAATCCAAACACAATCTAAAGATGATGCCGTCATTAAGGTACCAATTAGACACGTGTCGAACAGCAAAGTGGGATATGTTAGTCTCACGTCGGCCAAGAGAAAGAGGCTCATACTTTTAAACTCGACTCCTGGGCTGAATAAAGACGCCAAACACAAACCACACAGGTGCGATAACTCAGACCAGAACTCGAAATCTCCCCACCTTCTCCATCCCCACAACGTTCACTCGGGGCCCCTAAACAAGCTGCAGCCATCGTACAATCCCGACCATTATCACACCACCATATTGAAAACACTGGATTTCTTTTCTGCCAAAAACTCAATCTCTTTTTCCCAAAACCATAAACTACCAAGCTGAGATAAATGGACACATCGCGCTATCATCACTGAAACAGGACTGCACAAAATTTAAATTTCTAACACAATCATTCCTCATCTCTTTTTTTATATATCTACAAACAAAAATTGCATCAATTTTTGATATATTTTCTCGAGTAAAATCTACTTTAAAAATTACTTCTCTTTAACATGCACTATATCATGAGTGGTTTATATTTATGAATTTTTCTTAAAAATAATTTATTTATTTTAATCTACCACCAAAATTAATAGCCTAATTAAAAAATTATGCGTGTAATTCATTTTCCGTACCAACATTTCAAGACAACTTAATTAATTAAGTAAGACGACAATGCACTGCCATTATACTTAGACAAAAATAACGCATCATCAATTAGATTAATCAGGACACTGAAAAGCAAGGAAAACACTTCAAATATTTGTTTAATTAATTGCATTTTTATTACGCATAAAATTTCTTATTATCAACTTAAATAAACATCTTGTTGAAATCTTTCTTATTTTACGTTTAATCTAAAATACATCTTAAAAGGAAAGTAATCATATCGTTCTTCCTTCTACTAATTTAAAAATTTTGAAAAGTTAAAAAAAATTTCGACGCTTTTATCGAATTCAATTTCCATTTCTTCGCCCTAAATTCGAAACTTACTTAAACACCAACATTTGATATGTTATAACATCACTTATCTCGAGCTGAGTTCTGTCAAATTACAGGGCGTATTCGACAAGAGGAGTCCATCATCGCAGATGACGACTCACTTGAAAAACGCTTAAAGTCTATCATCCTCTTTAAGTAAAGTAGACGGAGATTTGAAATGCGTCTCTTACTGTTTTCACAGCTTGCTGTTCAACAAAAGATACTCGGTGTATATCAGATGCATTTCCCGTCTCTTTCCGTCCCCCACCTTATCTTCCACGTTCCACTCATGCGCAGCTAACACACTCATCCCAACACACACACAATGCTCTTGACATGGAAACATTCCATCTCCTCTTGTCAACATGATGATGCATCGCTTCAACTATTGCCCACTAGCGTTTCTCAGATTTATTTCTTACACAAGAAAACTCTCTCACTTCATTTATCTCGCTATACACTCGGATAAAACTTTTCTGATAAAACCAAAATATGGTAATTTATAGTCGCACATGAATAAATACATTAAGCATCCAACTTTTTAAACAGTTTTCTCCCGAGAGATTTTCCGTATTCACAAAATAATCCTTAAGCTTATTTTTAATACATTTTGAATTTCCCACATCACTTGTTAAATAATCTCATTTAAAAATTTGGATAATTTTAATTTGGAAACTTTTATGAAATTAAAGTCGTAAAGAATCCAATAGAGATGGACTGAGTTTTATTGGTTTCTGTCTTTTATCACTTCATTGCATTTTCAAGCAAACAGTACACAATGCTAATCTTAGAAGTGTTTTTACAGTCATAATACATATGCTCGTAATATTGCATTTCAAATTCATTGCCTCAATGTGTTGTTGTTATATTTTTAGCACCGTTTACGCCAATAAAAGTCAACATCATTGGCAGTTTTAAATATACATTTCGCTAATTCGCTTCGTAATTGAATATTTAATTACACATCACATGACAGAAAAAGAAGATTTATTTTTGCCCTATATTAATTTCTACAGTACCATAGTTCTATTTTAATCCAACTATTTATCAATTCATTGGCTCGTTTTTCCAAACGGTTTCAATTTAATCAATTGCAGTAACATTAAAACCTAAAATTATTTTAATCATTAATATTCACTAGGAGTTATCGAGCCCAAAAATAAAATATAAATAAACAATAAACTAAATATTTTAGAAACACCAAATATTTCTACATTTAACAAAATTTATAATTTTTTCAATTTGTTTTTGTTATTTTGTTTACCTGCTTTTTCCTTTTAATCAAAATTCATTCCATTACGAAATTAATCGTAGAATTTCCAACATAACAAGGTTACCAGTGTCTATTAATAGGTAAGCACTAATTCCCAATAGTGCTTAAATGTAATGGGTAAAGGGAACAATTATTCTCTGCAGTTGTGAAGGAAGTAATTCAGTTGGCTGCCATATTTTTTCTCAATATATTAATCCAACAACATAAACTTTTTTCGTGTATTTTAATGGATGACAATTTATTATCAAACGTAATGTACATTTATTCTTATCAGTTGTACTCTTCATCTTTATTCGGTTTTATTCATGGATGGCTGAGTAAAACCCATAATAATCATCCACGAACGAAGTGCAAAACTAAGATGGATATAAATTGAAGGAATATAAATTTAAAACTCTAACTTTAAACTTCACCATTAAAATTCATCATCCATCGTTATACAAGTCGACTTCTCATTCATCTACTGCCGATCCCAAGAGCCAATATAACCTAACAGCAGTGTAAAATCTTCTTCCTTATGCGGCAGATGACATGAATTTTTAACACACTATCATTAATAAAAATTAGCAGAAAAACTCGACAAGTGCTCTAAAGTAAAATCCTACCGGTTTTTTTTGATGAGAAAGAAACATTCTTTTTAATTTTACCTTGTTCTGATTCTCACTTTCTGAGTAAAAAAAATTGAAAAAATGAAAATATAAATGATGCTACACGAAAAAAAGAAATTATGTTTCTTTTTTAATACAATCTTGTGTCAACTATCGTACGGGCCATCAATGTCAAATGGGTTCACGTCACATCATTCCAAGTTTGATACGAGTACGTGAAGGGTCTGCAAAGGTGAAAGAGGTGAAAAGGAAATGTGATTGGCAGTTTCAAGCCGAAATAACTTTTTGACGATTTTTTCGCAAGTTCTATTTTATAGTAAAAATTGTATGATTTCCTGGAAATGTTAATATAAATCCTATTTTATAATTTTCAAGTGATTGTATTACTTATAAATAATTATTATTTGTACAAGTTCTGTTGGTCAATGAATAAAATAAAATAAAATACATTATTTAAAAAATTAATTTTTAAATATTTCCTACTTAAAACCATTCTGCATTTTAGTGTTAATTAATCAAAATGAAACCATTTAATTACTACTCATCAATCAAAAAACACGTTTTTTACATTTCCCGCTTGTTTACGAAATCCTTCAAACTACAGTATCCATTGCCCGCTTTCAAGTTTTTGTTCCACCTTTCTACTTTACATAATTTTTGCCACTCATGCCAATTTCCAGTGTAAAACTCTTCCCACAGGTCATTCCTCTTTGGCTCTCAGCCCACAGACTGAATCTGTGCTCGGTAATTTAATAACAACTGCATCACCTCAAACCTTTCTTAGGGGACAGAGGACATGTAGAGTTCAGATCTGCTTTAATGGATTCCTCATATCTCGCAGGCCAATTGACTGCACAATTGCTGAAAACCCCTTTACCGTGTGCATATCAAATAGGCTACAACAACATCAACTAGACTTTCATTCTTCGGTCTCTCATACTCATTTCACTTCGGCAACCGGCTGTTCCTTTCTCACAACACCGTGGGGAAATGATTTACTCTCTGCTTAAAACAACATCGTATACTGTGTTGGGAATAGGGTTGTCTAATTTGCCCTCTAACTGTACACTCAGGCACGCGCTCGTTTAAAATTAATCACAAAATAGAAACTACCATTTTTTTTCACCTCGGAGAAAAAATAAAAAAGGAAAAGTTTAAGATGATTTAATGAAAAGCTAATTTTGCTTCAATTTCATTTTCAATTTGTAAAATTGGTTAAAAAGTTTTACAAACTGAACTTCATCTATTTTAGATGACTGCTGACACAACCGTTGAAAGACTTGCTTGCCCCCGTGTGTCGCCACGGGGGAGTAAAGTAATGCGTGGGAGGGAAATTATCTCCCGATTACAACGATGATCCATTATCGGAATGAACACGTCAAGCGAGGATGTGCCTCAAGCGAGAAGGACATCGAGGCTTATACGCATGCGTGGAAAAGGGTTTCTTTCAGTCCACACCTGCGTCCATTCAAATGAGCGCCAAATTGGCGTCTTTCCAATGAGATAAAAGATCCCCTCTCCACTCGCTCGCATAGAAACCTATCCAAAAATCCTAGTATTAAATTTGTTTACATAAAACCCAATCCTTGTTTGGCTTTTGTTAACCCTCGAAACCTAATCAAAATTTCCAAATGTCTAATTTTTCTTGCAAGCAATAATAATAAATCATTGAAAATGCTGAGCGAGCAAAATGCAAAATTTTCCTCATTCAACAAAAATTATTTATTACTTTTCAACCGTCAACAAATTATCATCAAACTGACCACACTCTTCATAAATTTCATCCAAATTGTCACCAAGAGACATAACAAATTCAATACATTATAAACATAACCTCGGAAAATATCAACAAACCAAATTTTTTTTGTCCACAAACACATACATATCTAAAAATATATGAAACATGAAAAAAAATTAAATATTTACATTTGAAGTAAAGAAGAAGTCCAGCGATGAGCACAAAGACGACTAGAATAACGATGAGCAGAAGTAAAAGAGCAGTGAGTCGACCTAATGGCCACCCACATAGACATGGAGAACTGTCCTCTCTTTTGGCCGACACTCCACCCCCGCCGGGGTCGGTGAAATGGTGATCGGGCATCGCGTTAGTATCCTCTTTACCTGACGGGTCAAATTTGAGCGGTATGACCATAGTCGGAGGCATTGCCGTGTTCGAAGTGGGACGTGAACTCGGCCGAAAGTGCCCTGTTGTCGCGTTCGAGGTGGGAGGCATTCGGCCGCCTCCGGCCCAGTGTCTCGGGTCGTGCGTTGCCAGCTCTGATTCCGTAATCACGATACAATGATGTTGGCGTGGCAGTTAGTGCTGCTCTCTCGAAAGCCATACGCAAGATATGCAGTTAGATATGTCAACGGTTATTAGTGAAGCGTCTCCGAAAACCGCATCCACTTATTCATACGCACATAATGTGATATTATATAAATTGGTAGGATGATAAATTCCAGATGTGATATGTTTAACGCTCAACTTGTTCTCTTAACTCTAGCGGCACGTGCAACAATGTGGTATGAGAATCAAATGCTCTATTCTTAATTCAATCATGACCCCAATTCGTATCGATTCATGCAGCGCACACATAAAACTCGTTGTAACCGTGAATAATCAACAATGTCACCTGTTTGATAGGTCAGCCCACGTGTCCTTGGAGCGGAATCCGTGAAACAGGTACCGGAACGGGTCAACATTCACTACAAGACCTGCCCCACCTGAACGCAAGATCCGACCACGCCCAAAGCGCTTTCAGGTGAGCGCGTCCTACACAAATTTACAACGAATATCATCCACGACAGATTTAGCAGCTGCTGCTAGGGAACCGGGACGAGCATCATGCTTGATGAACGATTCGGATAGTACCGGATGAACCTTCAACTTAGACGCGACGCTGCTTTAGACACAGGTAAGCTCGCTCCAAATCCTGGGAGCTAACACCATCTTTTGACCACCACTAGATCCCCTCAAAAAAGCACGACAGCCGCGTGCAGCATCGAACAAATTGTGCTAGCGCTGTCTAGCCCTCTTCCTCTTCCACCTTTTCACTCAGCTCGAATGGTGTCGACCGCGCACTGAAGCTGCCTCTACACCTTGATGGGGCGTACATGACAATCGGTGGTTGAGTCAACTGGCGTTTCCCGGGTGGTAGGGGTAAAGAAGCGAGCAGCAACAGCAACAGCACGAGCACCACCACCAACAGCAGCCAGCCCAGAAATGTTGCGAGGCTCAGGTTGTGTAGGAATATCTACAAGTGGAGCAGCTCCCAGCGTCCAATCGATCGAACGAGTGCATAGACCAAGGGCAAAAGATTGAGCTACTCTCCCTCCGTTTTCTCTCTCTCTCTCTCTCTCACCCACACACACAACTGTCGACTTGTATTATTTCCACACACGCTTTACACTCAAATATTCCTCCATTTATTCATGAGTATAGTTGTGATTTGGAGGCAGCACTGCACCACTTGCACAATTTTTCACACCAAAGTACACTCAACTCTGAAGAGAATAAATAAAGTGCCATTATTTTGATGACTGTATCAGCACGCAATGATAAGCCTTGCATTTATCGATTTCGATTATGTGACGTAAAAACAAACAAGAATCGTATTAGACTAAAAAACAATTTCGTTATTGGCTGTGTACTCTCAATTTTTTATTTTTCGTCAGACGAATGAAATCAATAAACTAAGTCACTTAAAATCGACATTTTACATTTTTCTCTTTGGAATTTTTGCAATAAATTTTTAATAAATATTACAAAATCCTCTTTACTATATACTTTTTTTTATTTTTACGTGATTATACAAACTTAGAGCTTAAAGGTGAGTCATCAATTTGCAAAGTCGATCAAAGACGACTTTAATGACCAAAAGGGAGAGAAAAGCTTAGGCCACGTGTCAACACGTTACAAGCTGCCATCAATCAATCATTTGAGTCGAAAGATTAAGCTCATTAATTAAGTTGAAAATCGATTAAATACAGATTTAAAAATAAATTCCTGTTTTAAGGTGACGGTGCTCTGCTTTTATTTTTAATGCTATTAATTATTTGTTTTTACGTTTTTTTATTTTACAAAAATTAAAAAGTGTTTAAGCAGCTTTTAAATCTGTTTTAAAGTACGAGGTAATATTTTTTTCTTCCTCATTTATCTTTTCTAAACCCTGCAAAAATAATATAAAACATATCTAACTAAGGAACTAAAGAAACAAAGGAAAAAAAATGTAAACTTGAGAAAGAGTCAGGTTTATAATTTAAAATTCAAATGTAAATTCTGAGTATGATTAATGATTGAAACTTCCCAACATAAAATCCCATGACAGTTACCTAAGTTTTTTAGAGTAAAAAAAGATTCCACTTATATATTCATCAGCTTATTAGTCCAGATTAAAATCAAAGAAACAAAAATATTCCATTAAAAGTGATGTAATTTTATTCTGGAAAAATGTTTTTAAAAAAATTAATTTTTTTTTGTACAAAATAATTAAATTTTGAAATTTTAATGTTTCTGCGCGAACTAAATATTGCATGTCCTAACGTGAATGTTTAAACGCTGATTCTGTCAGACATGACATTTAAAGCAAATTTTCAAATAATGAAAAAGTATTTCCAACCGAATAATCTTCAGTTTGTCAAACCAATGCCATTCACCTTCTTGAACAAGTTGTCAAAACACAAGATAAATAAAAAGAAACATTTGCTCAAATATAGATATGTTCTTCAAAATTGTACATCGAATTTGTAGAAAGAAAAAGAGAAAAAAAATAGCAACGTTCATACCTAAAGAAAACAAGTCGGCAAGCACAATCGTATGATATATAATCGAAAACGTAAAGAAAAGAAAAACAATAAAAAAATAAAAAGTAGCATCACCAGACGCGTTAAAGGTACACACACACACTTCATCCTTAGACTTAGTCAGGTGACATTCATAGTACTGATTGATGGGACTTAGATAAAGAAGTTAAGACGGGGTTTTCGAAGATAGCGAAAACTCAGAAATCCTTTTAAGTGGGTTCTAAATGCGAATACAAAGTAGTAAAGAAATGCTTTTAAAGAAATTTACTTTGTTAGTCGCTGAACATGTTGCAATTGAACGTAAAAAGTTTATATATATATATAAGAATAGGTTCAACAGTCGTAGTGTAAATTTCAATTACCAGGTAATTAACTTTCGTAATTAAATTTAATATGTTGATTTATAAGAGCAAGATATGAATAAGAGAATTTGTTCCACTTAACTTTTAATACGACCAAGTCTTCATGTAATTTAAATTCATTAAAAAATTCTTATTCGGTTAATAATATTGAATACTTAAGGTTAAATTTTAATAACTGAGAAATCAGATTGCAAACTTTTTAATGAAAAAATGCAGGTTTAATTCAAAGACAATATACTGTAGTAATAGATTTTTTTTCTATTCCATGACGACCAGCAAAAAAAATCCTAAGACCGGAGCGTACTTAGAGCAACCATTGGACATTGGGATATTGGCTTGCACAGTGCACATTAAAGTAAGCTTATCCTTAGTAGAAAAAAGTTAAAAATACCTAGAATACGACTTTTAAATCTCCCATGCTCCAGTACACTTAAGTCCTCTAGAGCGAAGCGAATATTTAAATCATATAATACTAAATTAATAAAATTTAAATCAAGTTATTTTATTTAAGTCTTCAACTCAAATTTTGTACAGAACTTTCAACTCATTTTCATAAAGATCACAAAAAATATGAAAAATGAGTGACATCTTATTGATAAAGTTTCCCTATTCTCCCATAGAAAAATCGCAATACCTGTCAATGCTCAGTAAGAATTGACAAGTATTTAGATTTTTCTTTGGGAAATAAATAAATAAATGCATACAATGTATATAATGTAAGAATTTCTTACATTATATACATTTATTTATTTTTCTAAAGTCAAATTTATTTCCCCATTGGCAAACTAATAGTTTGGCAAATGTTGACCAAAAATATGCAAAGTTCACGTCAATGACAGGCCAAGTCAACATCATCTTTGCACAGATCACAAATCCAAGATTGTAAAGCGAGTGAGAGTTGCCTTCAGCAGAGCAACACCAGCAAATGGTTCCACTCGTATTGCATTCGTCTAGAATTTCTTAAGAAAGAAAACCTGTGGTAGAATATCGACATGAAGAATGGAAAAATGAAAAAATAAAAAATAAAACCAGAACCCACTTCCACATGCACATATTGGAATGTGCCGAATTTCTAACCCCTTTCCCTCTTTTACCAAACTTACATCGCTTCTACCTCAAAATCGACCAAAGAGATGTGACAGGAAAAAAAAAGTAAAAAAATGATTGCATCAGAGTGAGAATCGCAAGTACGTGAATGGAAAGGTAAAAATAAAATATCAGTGCACCAAAATGATACATCTTCAGCATGTACACTAAACGATTTAAAAAAACCAATGCATGATATGTGTGTCAAATACTCAATTTTCTGATAAAAAGTTTAAATTTTGCATTTCATTTTCAAATTTTCTCTACTATAAGAAATAAAATAAAAATAATATTTTGATTTTATTTAATGCTATATAATTCCTATTTGGAAAGGGTATTAAACCAATTTGATTTGAGGGAAAAGTTAATCACCGAACATTTGCAAATAGTGAAACTGAATGAAGAAAAGTTGGCTCACTGCATTCCAGCTGACACTAAGTTTTCTCGGTGCCTGTTCAAATTGCACATTCATAGAAAACTAGAGCCAAGAAGATGCACCCATACTTAGAAGCAGAGTCAATTATCTAGATTACCGCACATGAAGCTTTTGCCTTGGATGAAGGAGAGAGAGTGATGAAGATGAGACAGCACAGGAGAGAGGAGTGATCCATTCCATGCATCCTATATGTTACTCCCTTCCAACCCCTTCTTTTTTTACTTCACTTTCACACATCTAGAATCCCATTTGAGCAGCAGTCGAATTTTCAATACCTCCCCCTTCTTCCACATTTTCTTTTCCCTACTCTCATCACAGATCACCAGTTACAGGCGAGTGAACTTACTGCTCACGGACCCCTTTATCACCTCTTCAACCATATCGAGATTGAAACAACCGTTTAGAAATTTTAATATTAACCATTAAATTTATTATCAAATTTATTAAATAAAGTATTTCTTTCTTTAAGAATATGGTTATTTATTTTTGTTTAGACTAATCTAAGTTAAAATTAGAAATAGGTTTTAATTAGGATATATACATACTGTACGTATATATAAAACTCTAAACTATACTCCCAACTGCGTGTTTTGTAAAATCTTGTATTGCCCGCGGTTATATGTATGAATATATGGTATACATTGTCTAGGACACTCATCTTTAGAAACATAAACAATTGGTTTCATTGAAATTTTCAAAACAAATTAAAATTTTTATTCAAAAATTTATACAAAATAAATAACCATATGAAATTGATTCCAAGTATTAAATAACTGCCCCGAGTTCGTCTAAATTGTTAGAAGTAACAACTAAAGTATATAATAATAAGTATATCCATTTTTTTTAATTTTTAAACTGAGTAGAAATTAATGTAGAACATGTTTAAAAGATACGGTAATTTTTTTTGCACATACATCGTAAATAATAACCAGATGTTTAATTACAATATCTGGTTATTATTAAATTAGAGGTCTCAATTTTAATGAATACAATAAGGTAAAAGTTTGATTCTTTCAAATAAAAATCAGTCATTTTATTAAAAAGTTACAAGTGAATTGTATACATTTTTTAAAGTGATAGCACGAGATGAATACCTTTTTCCAATTGAAAGGATGAGCATGTTAAGCGTGAGCAACAACTGAATAGAGATTGTGCCGTTGGCTCAATACTAATTCAAGCATAGTTAAAGTTATTTTAACCATTTGCACAGATTGGGAGTTGCTGTTTATACTGAAGTTGAAGTAGACGAATTTCAACGGATCAAAGCCACAACTTTAAGAACAAAATTAAACGAACTTTAAGATAAAACAACGTTAACTTTTTAGCTGTACAATAGCTGAGATAAATTTCGTGTAGGCTTAAGTTAATTTAAGCACCTTCCTTCCTTTCTCTCATAAAAATTGTTAATAAAACATCGTTAGAGCGTAGAAATAAAAATTACAATAAAACACATTCTGCATTAGAATTACAAGAAGGAATTTTTAAATGCAAAAAAAATTTCAAAATTCTTTGCAAGCAATTTAACGTTTTCCCACTCAATAATAAATCAATAAACTTTGCAAAACAAAACAACAAAACACGGAAAAAAACTTTATTATTTTTTAATTACAATTTTTAATCAAAAATATTTAATTAAAAAGAAAACCGAATTTAATACATCTCACAAAAACTTATCTTAAATTGCAGCCTTCGAGTTTTGCATATCAAAAACGCATAAAAATAATAAATACATTATTAAACCCCGTCATTAATCAAACATAAAAGAAGAAACATAAAAAAGTGCAATAAAAAAAAATATGAAAGAGACATGCCCCACTTTATCTTAAACGGTTCCTTGTCAATATATATTCCCAAGTCGTAGCACCGTGCCGCGACCACATCTAACCCCCTTGTATTTCTTTGACGCTTCTATCTGAGTATGTGGAAATGTGTCGTCCATGCACGTTCAACACGCACACACCCTCTTCCTTCTTCTTTCTCCTTCTATTGAACACCTATTTGGATGCCCACGGCTTCACAGAACTCCCTCCCACGCACTCTCTCCTTCACCATCCTAAGAAATGCTTCCTTTCTTCTTTCCATCTACCAGTACACACCAACAGCCTTCTAATAAACGTGCCAACCATCCACGCGCTTTCTCCGCTCTCGTGTCCTCAAAAGGGGGCCTTTGACCAATGTCCATCTGCTCCAGACCAACATCAGCCTTAAGGGAAAGCCATTAGAACGTGAGAGTGTCAGGGGAAACCTATGGTTTCACTTTTCTATGTACCTAAAAGAGGACTCAGGTGCACTTGGACGAGGCAACTCCAAAGTACACAAACAGACTAAATGTGCCATATTGTGCGCAGGTGCAATGAAGGGTTGTACCATTTCATCATATTTATCTACCAGAGGTCTGCGCTCTACTCCCTAAACAACCTTCACTTCACATTATTTACCGTCACTCTATTTCAGACAACTCTACTAAATGTTTACATTCGGCTGTTGTAAATAATGGATATTAAACCAATTTCTTTCTTTTACTTTACAAATCCCCCCCACTATACTTACCTTTTTATTCTTTTATATTTTCCTTTCAAATCTAAAAATAGATTCCCACTCAATTTTCGCCATGGTTGCTTTTGTCTGCAGTCTTTTTTAATTCACTTAAAATTAACGAAGCTCTTGAGACACAGGTAAGTCAGAATTTTAAAGAATAAAAGAAAACTACTAATTTCAAACTTAAGAAATTTTTCAATTCGAACATTACTTGTATTTAATACTCGAAATGGATGAACGAACATTAATTGCAATTTAAATATCAACTTCTTAGTAATTTGATTAATTTTTTATTTCAAATACAATTTCTAAACCAAATTTTTATAATCTCTCTTATTAAAGATAAAATAAAAGTTTTATTACCTCATTTCCCCAAACTTTTCAAATAAAATTTTGCAAAGTAAAAGTGTTTTTATTTTAACTTGCTTTTTTCACTTGACTCGCGAATTCCCTTGAAAGAAGAGAAAAACACATCAAACTTTTTATATCCATCAACGTTTTTCTTATCATGTTTCAACCTCAGCAAGCGCATAGACTACACACCATCTTCACCCATCTTCATCTCCAAGACAACATCGCAACAAAAACCCCTTCTAAATTGTAGTTGGGGCGAAAGTACTCATTCTCTCGGGTGTATTACCACACAAAAAATTGAGGGCAAAAGAGACACCTTTAATTGGTATCAAGGGGCTATAAACACGAGGTTTCGCCATCCCAACCAATTAATGGCTGCCTTTAAAATCTATTCGTATAAAGCCCTCAAACAGGTTGGACTTTCTTTTAAACTGTTCAACCTCAAACTGATATGTTTATCTCGCTCTCAACGTTCACTCCAATTTAACTAACCAATTACATAAATAATACAATATTTCAAAGCAGAGAAAACAATCAACTAATTGCTCATTAAAACCCATTCTTTGGATCAATTAAATCAAAACAAACTAAAAAATATATATAAATTTTGGCACACACTTACAAATTTCACACAACAAAAAGTCAGACAGGTTTAAAGTAAAAATTGTCTAACTCCTCCATTCAATTTTTTTTAATTAAGAAGTGACATTTCTTCTGATACAGTAATCTAAGATTTTACCCTGTTAACAAACACTAATCTCATTCCATCTACCAAACTAAAAAAAAACAATCAGCCAAATCGATTATCGCTAGTCTATGTGGTTCCTTGATCACTGAATTAAAGCAAACGAGAAAAACCAATATTTTATTTACCTCATTAAATCTAAAAGGTAAATCCTCCTCATTATCTGTCAACAAGACAAAATTTTCCCCTTTAGTTTCTTTCTCGTTTTTTGCTTCCATTTTTTTAATTTAAAGCAGACAAACTGCAATATGTAGACCCAGGGTCGTGAGTTCAGCGAGGGGAAGGCTTCTTGAAAAATTATTTCTCGCTTCTGGTTCTGGCATGAAACCGGCTTAAATAATTCTCTTTCAGCAACCTTTCTAACTTCCCCATTTTTCAACCCATCTTAATCCAACTTTCAATTAAAAAATATTTAAAAAAACAACCAAAAATAGAAACAAATCTCAAAAATTAAACAAATTAAAACAGTTAATTGAATAAACACATACAAATTTAATATGTGCATGTAAATCAAATAAATTCTACACCATCACCTCCATTATTTCCAACAATACAGAGTAATAGGATAGAAGCTCACTCCCAAAACATTAAAGCCATATTACGTTCCAATAGCACTAGCCATTTACGGACCGTGAATTTCTTGCTGGCCAAGTCTCTTCGTCTCAAAGGATCGAAATCGATCTGACCTTAAGGCTGGATGATATATATCCAATACAAGAAAGTCAGGAAGGAGGAAGCTTCGACCAAAAACAAGATAATTCCATCTTCTACTAGACATATTACGTTGGCAATAACGATCTCCCCCCAGCATTGGCTTCCATCTTACCTCCCTTCAAATGTGTTCAGAAACATCATATAAGAGGAAAAAAAAGAAAAAAAATCACAATACACCATTAACTACCTAAATTCAACACAATCATATTGACATGTGCCACTGGCACAACATTTTTTGTCTCTTTCAACACAAAATAGAAAAGTTTTTTATTATTTTTGAGAAAAAAAAGAAGAAAAGTTATTTTAAAAATAATTAGGATGCTGATTATCAAGATTTAAATCTATTCAGTTCACTTGCAGCTCTTCTGGGACCCATAGAAAATATTGAAGAATATAAATTGGATAAAATTGAATATACAAAAAGTAGTAATAAGATAAAGTTGATATAAAGTCAACTAAATACTCAACGGACTTTGCTGAATTTTGAAAAGCATGTGAACAACTTAACTTGCTTAGCAGGAAAGCTAAGGTTCATTAAAGCTGTCATCACATCTCTGTGCGTGCGTGCCCTCTGTTGACACAGCGTCGCAACAATAAAAAAGAACTATCTCTACCTTGTCAAGTGTTACAAACTAACCCCTTAATCCGTCAACAAATTGCACGTCTAACCTCAAGGTACTAATTTCATATGCTTAAAAATTAATGAAATCGAACACGTCGAAAAAAGTAAAAGTAAAAAAGAAAGTGAAGATTTATTCCCTGTACCTGCCCAACTAAGTCTAGTAAAAGATTTATTCAAACTCCAAGTGGTTTTCTCCTCCATCTTGTTAAGATTCCTATTCGTAATGTACTACTGTATTTTTTAAAGGTAAAATGCATTAGGTATGGCAACGTGAATCTCAAGTTTGCAGAAAGTTGATTACACTGGATATATTCCTTCTACGCATTAAATAACCATGACCACAAACTCAACAGATACTACATACTTAGATAACCTTCTAGAAACTTGAAATTTTCTCAAAGGATACAGATTCAAAAGAGTAAATCACATTTTCCTGCCACAACCAATACTTCTCCTTCAATGGAATAGATGAAAAAGCCGCAAATTTGAACCAAACTTAATTGACAATTAAATAAAACCTATAATCATTTTCCCTTGCCAGAGGTGAAGGAAAAAAATTATTTATTTGTACAACTCCTTACAATTTTATCTCATCACTAAATTACATTTCTTCATCTTTTTCATCCACACCTGCACACACAGCTTAATTCTCAACCCTCAGGTAAGATAAAAAAAATAAAAGTTGATGAAAGAATGAAAAAAGAAAAGAAAAAAATTGAGGGTGTGAAGAGAGATGAAAAAACACCTACTAAGCACTTTTGCCATTTTTTCTGTAATATATTTCATCCAATCTGTAATTACATTTAGCTGTCAATTACAAATAAAAAAAAAAAAAGAAAGAAAAGAGAAAAAAATCATTGAAATTTATCTAGTAACATTTAAAAATTGACATAGTACCTACACATCAAATTTTCATTTGATTCAAGGGAGACAGAAGGAAAGAGAAGAGAGAGAGAGAAAGCTGAGCCCGAGAGATATGCCTGTAGTGCGCACACTCAGTTACGTTAAGCGAGAAGTCATGCTGCTGCTGCTTTGCAGGAAATTTATTGGCCAATTACGGCGCCTCTGAATATTATGATCACGCGGGGGAGGATGAGTGAAGGCATGATGGGGTCGGTGCCAAATTTCTCCTTCAAGCAATGTGCCCCCTGTTGGGAGGAAAGAGCAATCAATAATCAGAGGAATCCCCCCTTGTCTTTCATGATGTGACATTTCACCCCTTGTATATCACCCAATGAATATGACAATCGTATATTTCACTTTATTTCGGGCTCACGACTTTTACCATGTGCCAAGAACGAGGCAGGCCGCATTCAGGCAGTGTTTTTACAATTTTAAAATGGGTGCGATGAATAAAACACAAGATTACGAGTGAGTACGAACCTAAGAATGACATATAAAAAAATCACCAACATGTTGATGACAAACAGAAACTCAAACTACACCTTTTCGCTCTTTTTTTTTAAATTTTTACGGCAACATTTTACAATTATTAATAATATATGATATAAAACTATTTATGAACTATGAAATCTAATATCCACAAGAATAACATCATAAAAAATCAAAATGTTTAATAAATATTTATAAATTTACATTTGTAAATCGTTCATGGGTATTGATTTGTCTACTTATATCTGTTTCTTAAAGTAAAACTAAAACAAGAACCTTTCTTTCACCTTTGTCAAAACTTAAAGCATTTATCAAATTGCCATAATTGTCCTTTCTGTTGTGGTTTTAGGTTGTCTCCATCATGTCACTACTTACAAACCACTGCAACTAGAAACTCGAGAGAGTTACATCATTAAGAGAAATGGAGAAAAACCAGTTGCATTTCAATTTCTCATAACGTTTTAACGTTCATGGAAACCAGTTATGAAAAACATATCAAAACTAAGAGTATTAAAAGTCCTTTTAACATTTATTTTATTTTTTCATTCAATGTCATAGTGACATCGCTACAGTTATAATAATTGGATTTGTCACCAAATTTCCAATCCTGACATTCTGACAAGCAGAGAGTATTTGAAACCATGGTTTTTATCTTTCAGTTTGCACTATTTTTAACAGAAAAAAATTCAATTTAATAAAAAATAATTCTTGAGAAAAATTTTAAAAAGTAGACAAATTTGCAACGTTATGCTATAAAAAAAGTTCTAAGGGAAAGATTTCAATCTTCTAATCAAATAACAGAGCAAAAATATCAAAGGTTAAATTTCAGCTTTATGCTGTATATATTTCTAATACTACAAACCAGATTTTTCCTTTAAGACTCTTTTTTATTTATTCCTAAGTTATTTAATGCACAACCGAAAAAAAAAATCAAATAAATTACTTTAAACTTTAAAGAATTTCAACTATTTCAATTTAAAAAAATATCTTAGATAACTTTTCAAGTTGTTATAGTCACTCAATTTCTAACAAAAATTTTCCCATTTCATTTCTTAGCACAAAGTAACATCAACCTTCACTACCATCCTTTGATCCCGTGCTAAGTAGTCTTTTTAATGCGGCTTAATTTAGAAAAATATCAAGATTTTAATATTCTTAACATCCTCCTCTTCAATAAAATTTTGAAAAAAATTTCTTTAAAGTAAGTTCATCTGCTTTTCTCTTTCAACACACCGACAGTGAAAAGCATTAAAAAGAAAGCTACATTAAGAATGACCACCACGTTGCATTAAAGTGTCATTACCACCATCCTTGTCCCAAACTTCAAATATCGGACAATTAATGATCACGACTAATTATCAAAGAAAGCCTGCTTAAGCCAGTTGACGAAGGAAGACAACAACGCACACACATCTCCCTATTAGAAATTGTGTCATTAGCCACACATGGTGGCCATCCAATCCAACACTTGCACCCTCAAAATTCAACCCACATGTCTAATGGAGTGTTTTGTCTGCCACCAAAGTGTACTTCATCAACATTATGGCCTGCACTCATTTCAAAATCGAAAACTAACCAGACTGTACAGTCATAAAGCCATGTTTGATCTTCAGAAATTCAATTTTCTTTTATTTATATAAAATGTGACCACTCCCTTTTGCCTTTTAATTCTATTATCATTCCATCACACAAATTGTCCTAGTCGTGCCACTGTTTTATCTCATAATTAACACTTAGATGAATGCAGCCTAATCTTTTAATTGATCTTTTAAAGTCAAACACGTCTTTTAAAATTCATAAGAAAGCATTATTATTATTAGAATGTTAAAATACGTTAATCAATTAAATACACCAAATAATAAACGCCCTTGTTGCAGTTTTATGTTGATGCAATTCTATAAATTGCCAAGTAAAGTAAATGAAAAATTTCTGTAGGTTAATAAGCCTGATTATGCAGCAACTGAACGCAATTTTCTCTTATAATACTTTCGAGTAGGAAAATCGTAGAAAAAAACAAATGATTAATTCGGCAATATCACATTTCTCAATATTGCATTTGCGCAGCAGGTTTTAATAACGTATTTTACCGCGATGCTTTACTTAAGATTTTTTTATGATTTTGCATCAAAAAATTTCATTATTCGATTTTCAAATTGCTTCTCAGTTCCCCTTTTCAAAATTTTGAACAACCTTTAAGTATTAATTAATGAGTTAATTAATTACTCAATAAAATACATCTGATTACAAACATTTAAAAATTTAAAAAGGTAATTTTTCAAAATTTTAGTGGAAACTAAAAAACTTCATACTAAAGCAAAAATCATGCATACTACATTGAAACTGTAGCAACTGATACCATCTTGGTAAATGATTGTTAAGTCAAATTCCCACCTAATGCTTTGTTTGCATTTCTCCACGGGTAGCGGCGCTTGATGGACGTGCCAGAAATATTTTCGAGGAAAAAGAAGGGAAGGCAGGATCAATCTACACCTATTTACTCCCTGCACCGCATATTTACTTTAAATAGACCTCTTAAAAACCAAGCATGACTTGCGAAAAGGAAATGAGAAAAAAATATGTCGGTCGTAAATTTCAATACCACTACATATCCAAAGAGATGAAGAAAATTGAAAGTTTATCTTCCCACATTTTAAAACCACAAACAATTTAATTCGTTATGTTAAGCATTTTTAATTTTTTTGTTTTAAATAATATATATAAATGTAAATGCAGAAATGACTGGACTTTTAAACCGAATTACGTCGCAAAACCATTGTGCTGGAATAATAAAATTACGCTTGAATTATTAAGTTCACAGTTTAAATTGTAATGAAACTAATTAATGCGATTTCAAACAAATCTCCAATCAGAAACATAAATTTCTACTAGAATTGACTGCACAAACATAAATCGAAAATAAAACTTTGTAAACCTGATGAAATTTTAGTTTAATTTTGTTCCTGTTTGTATGCAGTTCCGAAAAAATTCAAAATAAGTCAGCTTTATTTCAAATCAAATGTATTTTAAAAATACATTTCTATATAAAATGTAAAAAATACTATTTCTCTACATTACCATACAAGTTATAATATATTGACTTTTACTTTATTTTTTTATCAACAAATAAACCTATATACTGAAAACAAATTTACAATAAAAAAAAAACTAACAATATTCGATTAAATTTTTTTAATCAAACGGAGATCAGCTCTAAGTCAATATTGAAGTTGCTCGTAGCTTTCCCAACTGTTGTTATTTTATATATCAAGTACAAACATCAAAAAGATGAATATTGCTTTATTCTATATGCAACTCAAGTCTGCAACCGAATCGGTTTTAAAGTATTAAAGTTATTAAGCTCTTATTAAATTCATACAAAAATTCAAAAATTAACAATAAATTGTTTTTATATATATATATATATATATATATATATTTTAATGTAAAATAAAGTTACGTATCAAAGTAACTAGTATGAATTTAATGCAAAGTATAATATTTACTAGCGGTATTTATTTTACTGTTTCAACAAAATTTCTTTCCGCCTTTGGTATAACTTTAATTAATATCCATACACATCATAAAAAGTCGTTTTTAGTTTAAAAATTTTGTTTACATTCAAACAATTTCAAAATTAAACTTTAAACTTTTTAATAGGCATCGTGCAAAATATTAAAATTAAATC
>JAQFZN010000430.1:0-30760 GCA_034687075.1 Geophilus carpophagus
CCTGTCGATCTTCATAGATTCGATGAAGTTATCTACAAAAAGGATCTGGAAATGGCACGAGTAAATATAAGAACTAATGGTGTGATGAATTGATTTTTATTCAATCCATTTATCTCAAGACTAGACAAAGGCTTGGTGCTGATGACAGATCATCTCGTAACCGGTTTTCATCAATATCAATGGATCATTTGACCAGTCACGTAGCTAGTAGCACTTCCTCGCCAAGGAATGCAAGGGTATGCTTTCCTCGTAAAGGCATACTAAAAGTAACACACTAAAGTTGAGTCAATATTATGGTGTTGACTGAATGGTTGAATGAAATCGGCATTTTACAAACACGTGTTAAATAATGAAACTTGTTATTGTTTTTGAATATTTGCTGACTTTGAAAAATAAAACATTAAATGTGAATTCAGCACAATAAATAAATAAAGACATGAAAACTTAAGTTGTTGCTTGAGAAACATGAATAAATGAAATTGTTTTATATGAAATAATTGTTAAAAATGTTTATGCAATTAGAAAATTACTTTAACGTCTTTTATCATCGTTTTTATTAAATAAAAACTTGAATATTAACAGGTTTTTGCTTATTTGACTTTTCTAATTGCACCGCCTATTTTAACATTTTTTTCAGTAATGAATCCTTTATTAACAAATGAAAGAATTATTTTGTAAATTTTGTTTGATTAATTTTTACAGAGAGACCTTAGTCGTTACGCTCATTTACAGGATCAGGGAACGAGTGGATTGCACGCATATGATATTCCTCGCTCTTCTACACATTCGAATAGACATCACGGATTGTCACCTGCATATAGTTCATTACCTGGAGGTTATGCATCCGATGAAGATTTACGTACGCCAAGCGAAGATAGCGGTGTTGATTCAACTAACGGTTCTTATTATGTTACAAATAGGTATTTAATATTTCAATTTTATTCATGTGATCATAAAATCATGCGTTTTTCAATTTTTTCATTTTATGCAGATTTTAATTATGTAATAAAAGATATAGAAACTATTTAAACTAATATTTTTATGAGTTTTATTACGATCTTGAAGTTCTTAAATTTGAAAAAAAATTCTTGTTGAGTTTGCTTTAGCCTTTTGAAAGTAATTATCGACTTTCGCAACATTTGCTAAATGCTGGTGCAAATTAAAATTCATAACTACGATAAAGACTAATTTCTTTATTAATACTCTCTGATTTATTTTGCATGACTTAGTAATCTTACGAAATGAACACGTGTTATTTATTGATAGTTGTTGTTATTGTAGATCTTCAACTAAATTGCTAAAACATGGTGTTCAAATGCCATTAACGAGTTCTCTTACAAGAAATGGAGTTAGTGGAAGAACGACATCAGACAATTGGCAGCATCCGATTGGTCATGGCGGGTATGAAAGACGACGTCGCAGTATAGAAGATGTCCAAGTAAGACTTGGATTTATTTTATTTAAGTTATAATAATTTTTTTTAACTAATTATTTTATTTTGGGAAAAGGGTTTGTCACGATACGTTGGGGAAAATGATTATCAAGAAGAAATGATGGCTCACCAACGGTCATCAAATGACAGAAGATGGAGTTTGGGCAGTGAGCAGTCTGAACTTGGGATTTCTGGACATTATGTAAGTAAATTGATATTTTTGAGTGCAATAATAGGTTAAAACGATGGTTAAGAGAAAATTAGGCGGTAAAAATGTAAGAAGTTTGCGTTCATAAGTTGAAAATGGTGATTATTTCAATAAAATACTTAAAAAGCAATGAAATTGAGCAATTTGTAAGCGGCGAGTTGAACTTAATCAAACTGCAAGGACAGAAGTTTTACGATCTTATGTAGACTACACAACTCTAAAATGAATTCGCAATCGTTTGAAACTTTTCTTTTTTTGTTTTAGAAAGTGTTTTTGTTTTTAAATTGTCATGTTTGCATTAGAAAAAACTTATTTACATTTTTTTATTTTAAATAAGTGAATCAAATATTGAGTATATATAATTGAAAGTTCTTGTACTGTAATTGAAATTGAGTATTGTTTTTCAGTTTTTAACATCTGCTGTCAAGTGCATTGAAAGCTGCTTTCCCAAAAAAAATATAAAATATAAAAAAAAATAAAACAATTTAGTTTTTAAAATAACTACTATAACAATAAACAATTTGAAATGAAAACAATAATTTATACAAAATGCCCTGAACGAACGTTATGATTATAGCTGCGGGTTTGATTACATTTAGATAGCGTTGTAATAAAACTAGAAATAGAATCATTGTGACAAAATTGTGACATGGTATAGTTTAGATTTTCATATTTTTCCGATGTTTTCTTCATGCACGAATTAAAATTTTGTAGTTTAGTTTTGAATTTTATCTTCCCCATTCCTTTATCTCGTAGATAGCCCTATCTAAGATGGTGAATAGGTCATGATGACCGAATATGAAACGCATATTTCTGCATCTTTATTTACGAATATATTTGAAAGTAAATTGTAGTTTCAAACGTCAAACTGAAATCATGAACATTGTTTTTTCTTTTGTTTTATTTATAGGAAGAACCCACTTATCAATCCCATTCGCCCGTAGTACATCGTTATCCAAAATGGCGATCCGGCCGAAATTCGAATCGTTACACTGGTCGTTCAAATCGCAGTTCATCTCTTCCCCGATCGTAAGATTAAATTCATATCAGGCCTGATGTCCACCCAGTCTTCCGTTAGCTGACCACATTTTTTTTTAAATTTGTATTTTCAATTTTATTTCATAATGTCTCAGCTTGAATTTGCCCTGACAGCAGATGAAAAACTTTTAAGAGATTATTATAATTATTATTTAAAATTTATTAGTCACATAATAGTTTCAGGTTGCTATACTAAATTCGGTTTTTTCATTAATTAGAAAATAAAATTTGTGATTTAAGTGGGATTTTTCTTTAAAAAATGTTATTAAATTTATCAATTAGGAAATTAATTAATTTAACCAGATCACTTCTGAGCAAATTAGAAGTGAAGTGCTAATTTTATGGTGCAATCAGACTATAGAGTCAAAAGCTTGGGATTAAGCGCTTAGATACTTCATACTAGCTTCGGTAGTTAACTATACACTGAATTAAAGTGGAACTCTTGTTTACCTAAGATTCTGTAAAGAGCTCATCATCGCAACTTGTTCCCCTTTAACCTTTGAAAAAGTCCAACAGATAAAAAAAATGCGTGTTCTGAAAATTAAAAAAATTAAAATATGTTAATTCTAATAGATCCGTTTAAAATTGGTATATAATTATAATATGATAAATGAAAGACTATAGAAATTTTTTAGAAGATACGACAACTGCGCGCATTTGTCTTATCATCATTTTCAGATCACGTGCCTTTATATACATGCGCAGAATAAAAAAGAAATTAAACTGCGCAGTTAAAAATATTACGACCATCGCTGGGGAATTATTCACTGCTGCAAAAATTGCAAGCTTTTGGCCTTCACCTACAAACGCATCTAAAGAAAAAAAAATCTATATCGGAAGCTTACAAAGGAAATGGGGTGCATGCTACTTTTTAACAGTTTTTGGCTTATTCTAATACTGAATATTTTACAAGCAATACTAAAATTCTATTAGCAATCTGAACCTGCACATATCTAAAAGAGAATAAAATTAAAAAATTCAGGCTTTTTCTAAAAAATGAAGTATAAAAACCACTTATAAATTGTATAATTTATTTGTGGTCAATGATGTATTGAATGGAGCACTTCATTTAAGTGAATATATTTTATTTCCAGTAAATGAAGCCTAAATAAAAGGTTTGTATTTTAGTAATACAATTTTGGTGTGTTTGTACTGTTAGAAATTACTACAAAATGAACTTTCACATATTTACTGTGTATATTGCATCTACAAACCAAAAAGTTAATCGATTATGTTAATATATTTTGTGAGAAAATAGTATACTAAAAATAGGTATTGAAAATAGGATAAAAAAAAAAACTTGTGCACATTTGTAGGTGGAAATGTGTTTACAAATATGCATACAATCTGATTTAACATTGAGAAAAATCGATATTAAATTTGAAATGCAAATGCTCTATACACAGCAAATAGTGAAGTATTAATATTAATATATGGTATATTCAATTAGTTCTATTTTTCCGTTTAAAAAGAAGTGCATGAAAGATTAAACTATTCTTTGTACCAATAACTTTGACATATCAATTGAAATTTATTATTTTCTCATTGATTGTAATATTGTGTATAGATTACAGGGTTAATCGGGACAAATTGGAAAAATCGTAGTGAAATGTATACCCCTTTTAATGTGTGCAGAGCAGCACAATTTTCGCTTGGCTTTAATAACACTTTGAAATGTACTTGGTATAATATTGTATTAATTGCCTATTTCTGAGGTATTTGGGAATTTTTACTCATTACAAACAAGATTGATGTTAGAGTTACATTCTAGAAGACATTTTTTCATTCGACTGATTTTTATGCACAGAGCTAGAATCTTTACCGTATGAAGTGCCTCCTCTTTTGAATGACGGGAATTTTTTTTGTGTCATTTTTCATCGTCCCTGTTGCGTGTTTAGAATGATGACAACGCTTTTATCAATGAAAAGCATCTTGTAAATGATCGTTAAAACTGAACCGAGTGACTTGTTTGGCAGGGCAAACCCATATGCACCGACTGCTAATGTATACGTCAATAATTGGATTAAGGGAAAAGGTAACTGCATAAAGCTGAAATCAATAGATTAACGTGGTTAAAAGCCGTGAGGGTGGACTCTTGCGAGTAGTTTTCTTTGTTAATATGTGCGAGCTGAGATAAATTAGTAATACGTGAGTTTGAGTTGTTTGCAGAATTAATTCAAAATAATCTCACGTTAAATAATTTTTTTTAAATTTTATTCTATTGATTATATTAATTGATATGTTTTAAATTTTTAAGCATCCCCCTCATCAAAATGGCTTCGTATATATTTATCTGTAACTAAGCTTATAACGAAATTTTTACATCTATTATTAGATTTTAAATCCAGTTTCTTAATAAAATAAAATAATAATAATAATAATAATAATAATAATAAAATATTAATATTAGCTTAATATTACTGGTTTGCTGTGGTTTGCCCATTGATGGTCAATTCTGAAATGTATTTTAGCATGCATTTTTTATGATACTATTTCCTAATATTAAGAAAACAAATATCTCGTATTGTGTAAGTTATTCAATTGATTTGAATAGACGATTCCAGCCATTCGCCATTTGTAGCCATCATTCCATTTGCTTGAGCTCCTTTGTAGAGCAAAGTATTATGGGAAAATGAGTACAAAAATGGCATGAAACTTTTCTTTATGTTAAAAAATAATAAATTAATTCGTTAATTTAGTACTGATAACCAATATTAAGAAAAACATGCGTGTAGCTTAAATTTCGTGTTTTTAAAGTAATTAGGGGTATTCATAAATGATTTCGCAACCCGGTTTAACACATTCCTTTTAATATAATGAATAGAAAATTCAACATTTTATTTAAAAATTAGGTGATAACGAATTTGAATGGTTTTAACATGATTCGAATATAAAATTTCAAGTAATTTATGAATACTTCTATATCTCCCTATAGTATTTAATGATCAGCAGTCTCCTTTTTCAATTTGTCTTACGGCGTGTTGTATTACGTGAATTTCATGTAATAATAATTAATAATAGTAAAACTCTTTGAGATTATCATATGAATTAGTTATAGCCTGTGCACTGTTGTTGCTCAAAAAAATTCCAAATTTTTAATGTTTTTTCTTTTATTTATGTTGTTTGAGTTTTACATTAATCTCCTTTAAATTTAATTTAATTTGAACTTACTGTTTGCACAGGAGACTGCCATTTTAACGAGTCTTTTGATATATTAATCAAAACTTGAAATTAATAATGAAAATTAACTGTTTCAACATGGCAGATATATGATAACATTTGGAAACTTTTTTCATTTTTGTAATACTATTCACATTTTTTGAGAAAAAAAAATTTATTTATTAAATATTTGTTTATAAACTTTTATTTTATTCCTAAAATATATTTCTCACTACTTTTACACTTTGCAATAACCAGTTTAAATGCATCTTTTAAAAAATATGCAAATTTTATTTATTTATTTATTTTGTTTTATTATTATTTTCAATTTAAAATTGTCATAGTGTTGTCATAATACATTGCTTATGTTGTTATTTGCGTTTAGGGCTAATTGTACACTTTGTTTTTGGGGTTGATGTGAGTTATTTATGCCAGTTATATTTACAAATTCCTAAAAAGACCCATTAAAAGATGAGTTATGATTATTATCAGTCAGTCAGTAATCTATATAAGTGATTTGTACAATTACAAGTGTTTGTTTGATTGTATTGCAATTGAGTATTTTATTATTCTTTCTTTTTATTTAATGCATTTGTTGCTCTTCAAACAGTATTATAGAATTTTAGAAACTTTTAGAATCGTTTGAATTTAAGCTTAAAAATGTATATATTATATATATATGATTTGAGATTGTTTTCGATTGTGTCTATTAAAATGTCTTTATTGTGAGTTAAGCTTTCTTAATTACATACTATTGAATTTCAAATTTGAACATAATTATTCAAAGCAGCAAATTTCTATTCTGAATTTACAAATTCTAAAATTAATCCGCATGCTATTTAATTTTATTCAATATTCCACCTTGTATAGGCATCGTATGACATGCGTGTATAAGAAATTCCCTAGTCTCCACATAAGAAACTTTATTGTTGACTAAGAAAAACATATTAAATTTCATTGTTTTTACAAGGTTGCTGATAACACTCAACTACCCACACGAAGAGCCAAATTATAAAATTTTATTCACTACATTTTAGAACACTGACATAATATTATCTACATAAAAATTTTCTTCTTAGGTATTTCCAGAAAATGCAGTGATTTAAAACCAATTTAAAATCGAATACATATAAACAAAGGGATAATTCAATGAATTTGTTGATATTCTTTCATATAGAGTGATGATGAAGAGCATCGAAAACGTCGAGTTAAAGTTCATTTTAGCAAGAAGGAGAAGAGTAGTAGTTGGGAACGATTTGTATGTATTATTTATTATCCTATATTAAATGTAAACATACAAATTTAATCTTTTTAAATTTTTTATTGTAGGGAAAAAAATCGAAATACTGGTTTGATAAACGTGGAAATATGATAGTTATAATAGAAAAATCGAAACCAACACTTGGAGTTGTCATAGAAGGAGGAGCTGATACCAATCACTGTTTACCTCGCATTGTGAATATTCAGGTTTAACAACTTTTTGAATAATTTTTTGTAAACATTAAAATTGCTGCCTCTCAAGCTTTGCTGCTTAACTTAAAGATAAACCACATCAGCAAAGTTCAAGAGCGGTGTTGTGTATAATGATTTTAATTAAATTTAATTAATTAATTAATTATAAAAATGCTTTTATTTAGCCGGATGGTGCAGCCTTTGAAGCAGGAGGACTTCGTGTTGGTCACATAGTTCTGAGTGTAGGTAAATTTTGCCTTCGTGGATTAGATCACAAGTCAGCAGCAAGTTTGATCGCTACAGCATATCATGATCCTAGATACAAATGTTTGAAATTAGTTGTTACAGAAGCTAAACGAACGGCTAAGGAAGTTAGACAAAAGTCAATGTCGTTTCTGTATGGTGAATGAGTAAATTGATATACCTGTATACTATTAGTGACGGTGTTAAAGTTAATCTATGTGATACGTAAACTCATGTAAATGTGAGCAACAGTGGCGGATTGAATCATCACAGGCCACCAAGCACAATCTAATTTTGAGATCTCAGTACATTAATAATATTGTTTAAGTGACCCGGTAATTTTAGATTTTTAACTGGCCCAAATCAGTAACAAGAAAAATTAAATTTGCCTTATTAAAACTATATTTTTAAAAAGATTCTTCGGAAAACATTAAATTTTTGGGGATTTTAAGTTTTTTTAAATGGTTTTTAGTGTTTTTACTGCATATCAATCCATAAAAATACCGTTTCAAATCATTCTTAAAAATTAGTTATAAGTCAAACCGGCTTTTGATGATTGTACCAAAAAGTCATGCCCAGTCTGCTCGTAAATTCAGGTTTTATTTTATGTTTTTGAGACACCCATGTATGTGCTTCTTGTACCTGTGCGTGATCCGCTACTGATGAGCAATGCAATTATGTAACATGTTGTTGTGCCTATATATACATATATATATATATACCAATGCAATTCAAGTGGTTTATACATTAATCATACATATGTAATATTTTAATAATTTCAATTAGTATTGATAATTTATTGTGCATATTATTATACACGATCATAAAGTTTTTCGATACAAATTATGATGAATTCAGGCAGCTAGCATACATATTTATGAAAATATCTATATAAATATAATGTGCAAAACATTTAAAATGTACTTCAAGTGTTACTTACTATATTTGCATTAATTAATGAATTTGTTAAGATGTATCAAAATAGGTTAGAAATTAGATTTGTTTTATATTTAAAATTAATGCACTGAAAAATTAAAATTTGTAATGAATTTTTTTAAAAATTTGTATACATAAAGATATTGTTTTATCTCTGATAAAATAACAGCTACGTATATTTTGTAAATTTACTGTTAAATTAATTATTCATGATGAAAAGTAATAACAACACCAAACTATCAAAAATATTTTTGTAATTGTGACGACGTGACATAGTTATAGGTAAATGATGTTTAAATGTGAAAACATCTAATGTATTATGCAAGTAAAGATTATAGTGCATTTACAGTAATAAAATGGCATTTAAATGACAAAATTATGTTACTTTCATTTATTCAAATTTGTGTGTATACAAAAATAAATTGCGAGTTCAAATTTTAGTCGTTAGGATTAAAAGTAAAACAAGATTTTGCGCAAAGCTTTGTTGCGCACGAATAACAGAACAAATGTAATGTTACCTTAATAATGTCTTGGTTATGTCTATGAAACGCTAAAATGGCAGAAAACCATGGATGATTGTATAAAATCGAAAAATAATTACGAATTACGGATTTAAATTTGCTATGTTATACAAACTGTATACATATACCTATGTAATTTACATATGGCTGTTCGTCATAAAGAAGACATTGTCAACAAGAGATTTTGATAAATATAACGATACAAATGTGTCAAGCGAAGTTCAAGTTATGCCTAAATCGTGGTTAGCAATCACATTCCTTATTCATGAGGGACAACACTGTATATGCAAAATATCGAAGCAAAAAATTGAGAAAGATGTTTTAATAAAACACGGAAATATAAGTACAGGTAAGTTTTATTACAATCATATATTATTACTCTGTTTTAATCGTATGATTGGTATTGTTTTCTTCAGTAGATCAATACTCTAGGAATAAACAGGATTACCAACCATTGAACTTTTCTGTAAGTTTGAAATAAGAAATGTTTAAAATTAATATTTATTTTATTATTGTTATTTAGATGCCAATATGCCCTCGACAAATATGTCCAGAAAATCGACACGATGATCATAAAGAGGTGATATCTGATTTGACTTCATTTCAAAGTATAATTTTATAAAAATATAAATATTTTTAAAAATTTTTAGAAATTTATTATCATTTTTAGCGTATGGTTATAGCATTCTTGCAGTTCTACTAATTAGTTTATGTTCTATTGCTGGTGTTTTGCTTATACCATGTTTACGGACAAGAATTTACAAATATGTAATTACTGGATTTATCGCTTTTGGTCTTGGGTTTATGATTGGAGATGCTGTATTACACCTCATTCCTGAAGCCATTGGAAATGATTGCGGAGATGATTCACATGGTCATCGAGGAGCTCTATGGCGTCAGGTTCTCATCATGTTAACTATATTTGGTTTATTTACATTTGAAACCATTATGGATTTGGCTCATCATCAGGATAAGGTTTGTTGATTCACTCGGAAAACGAAACAAATAAATTCGATTGAATTCAATAAATTATACATTATTTAGACATCTCATCGATGTCCACGAAGACACAGCCACAGCCATATTCCTTTTCCAGAAGACATTCTACCATGGACTGAAGGAAAGCAAGTATGTAAAGTTGTAAAGTTTGATGATTTATTATTACGTATAAGTAACATGTATTATTTGTAATTTGTTTAGACCTGTTCTTCACCAAGTCACCCAGAGACACCAACAGGTAGTTGTCATGGTCCTGCTGGAGCAGTTCCTGTGAATTTCATACTGCATGATACGGAAACCACAAATTCACGCGGTAATAGATTTTAAATCTCTTAATAACAATAAATTTGATGTATACTTGCAGAATTAAAGCCTCTTGCAATGGTAATTTTATTGGGCGACGCTGTACACAATTTTGGTGATGGTTTAGCAGTAGGAGCAGCTTTTACCAGCGGTTTACAAAGCGGAATTTCAACATCATTGGCCATTTTTTGCCATGAACTACCACATGAATTTGGTAAGAAAATAAATTTAAAGTGAGAAAAAAATTGCTTCATAATTTTAGTTTTCTTTTTTACTGAAATGCTCATAAAACTGATCTTTAGTTACCATCTGTGATTTAGAAAAAAGTGATAATATTAAAGTTTTTATTTGTAGTAAGATCATGGCCATGACCTCGATTTCCATCAGTATGATGCGGCTGCTGCTGCGTTTAGATAATAAGAGAATTGTAATTCTCTCAGCCAGCTCTTGTTTCATCATTTAAATTTATTAGAAAACACTGCAAGTTATCATTTTCAATGTTAAAAAGACTGCATAGACACGTTATCATTTATACATTTAATAATCATAAATAACATAAAACTTCAAGGTTCTTCTTGATAAATAACACATTTATTGTGAAATGTCGACTTTTCGGTTTATTAAGATTTTTCATTTGTATTTTTCTAGGTGATTTTGTTATTCTACGATCAACTGGTCTCTCAATACAATACGCTTTATTAGCAAATCTTGCATCAGCATTAACAGCCTTTCTTGGTCTATTTGTCGGTGTAAGTCTAGGATTTGAACAAACTACACGGCAGTGGATTTTTGCCTTCACAGCTGCCATGTTTCTTTATATTGCTGTTGGTGATATGGTAAAAGAAATTTATTATTTATTTAAATCATTAAAAATAATTGAAAATTTTGTTTAAATATTTTAGTTGCCTGAACTTCGAAACCACAACAAGTCATTTAGTGTTCTAGCCGTACAAAGTGCTTCAATGTTAGTTGGAATGGGAATCGTGTTATTAATGCACATATATGTTGAAGAATCCTTTTGATCATATTATTTGATTTGAAATTTTAATTCTATTCTATCTATTTTGCTCATATCATGCTATTTCGTATATAAATAATTGATTTTTTTCCCCCATTCTAAGAAATTAAATAAAATGAATTTGCATATAAAGAAAAAAAATGTCGCGAAATTTCCTGCCGAATTGCTGAAAGGTGCATCTCCCTTAGAATCAAATTGATAAACGATGAACGACTCTCGCCATGCTACAATAACATGAAACGACCTTGAAGCGAGCTTCGTGCGCATGCCCTAACATCAGAACATCAGTGGGCGAGTGGGCTGCCTCTGTCGAATAACGTCACTGACTCACTGTGCTTCCCGTTGTGTGACGTCATATTCGATCGTCGATCACCTCGTTTTGACATCTGAGCGTGGAGGTTGTTCCTACTGCAGGAATTCAGCTTGTATGTATAGAGATCGCAAACGGACGTTTCTCACAGTGGAAATACGTCGGCTCCAATGTCCAGTCCAAATGGTGCCATGATACAAGTTGCAGGTTGCAGGTACGGTCAGTGTTAATGTCGGGCGCCACCGCCATGTTGAGCGCAACTACGGTTAGTGGGTGGTGAGAAGCAATTGATATTTGGTCACGAGCAGAATCTTGCGCCAACGGGGGATGATGGCCGTCGTAGCTATGAGGAACGATTTTATTTTGGTTGGATTCTTGTGAAAAAAATGTGTTGTTAACTTGGAAGAATTCATAGGAAACCAGAATGGCTCCTCGAAAGCGAAAGGTAGTGCCGGCCGGGAAAGGGCCTAGTTCGCTGTTTATCCTCAGTGAAGACAACTTTCTTCGAAAGTACACCAAGTTCATCATCGAATGGCCATATCCTTTACTACACATTAAAGTGCTAGCGATCACATTTGAAAATAAAAGCGCTAGACGCAACGGGAAAGAGGGTTGCTGGGTAAATTATGGCGCCTCTAATAATCGATGGGCAAGGACACGGTTTTATGTGTTAATTCAATATTTCCCATCGAAGTTGACTTTAAAAAAAAAATAACCTTCTTTTTCAATTTTATAATTCATTATATAACAAATTAAATAATCCACAATGATAATTTTTTATTTATTAGGGGGTAATTTTTTAAAATATTGTTTATTTTAACAGAATATTTTTGATGAGTTAAACGAAAACATTTTTCAAAATCGTTGACAAATATTTTTCACGCGATAAATATGTCTCGCTTTTAAACATCATTTAAAAATCTGCAGTAATAAACATATCCGAGAAACGATTAATTTTATTTGGAAATAATAGCAGGTGGTTGAAACGTTACCAGGGTTTTTTTTTTTTTATTGATCCTTTTTTCTTTAAAACTTATTATGAAATCGGATTTTGTTATTTTTATAAACAAGATTCTATTTTTTTAAGGTATAGAAATATTTAATCATTCCACTAATTTCTAATATAATAAATTTAGTTTAATGATAATAAAAAAGTAAAAAATAAATAATAATAATGTTTTCACTTTTAACTATGTGATCTATGTAATCGAATAACTCTGATCTCTCACTGTTAGTTGTTGAAACAAGGTCACATTACGAGCGTCGTAAATGGATTACTTTAATATAAATTCAGTATAAAAACAAACATATAAATCTTATAAAAGAACCTATTTAAAGGATTAACCTACAAGACTTAAACATGATACAAAATTGTCATTTTTATATAATATTGACACTTTATTTCCCAAAGTCAAAAAATAATAAGTATGATATCCATGTGTTCAATAATAGAACTGAAAAGTTGAATGTTTCCGTCAAAAGAAGAAAAAAAAAATCACAAATTATATTGCAACCCATAAATATCTTAATATTGATTATGCTTTCTCCTTTCTTTTTATTAGTTAATTAATGCAACGTTTAAAGTGGTCATGTATGGATTGCTCCTAGGTGCAAAAAAAATCTTGAAAAACTCACACAATTCTTGTACGTAAATATATTGAAGTAGAGTATTATGTTACACAAACTGTTTATTGGTGGTAAGATAACAGAATCAATATTTAAGTGTTTTTACTTGTTTTCTTTTTTGTTAAGTGATCAAATTTTTTGTAATGGTAAAAATATTTTTGAAATAATTGAATATTTTAAATATTTTCCTTAATATTTATTTCTTTTTATTTACTCCCTTTGAGTATGCTGTATTAATGACTATTATAGCGAATTGTATAGTCTTGGCACTTGAAGAGCATCTTCCTAAGGATGATAAGACCAATTTAACAAAAGACTTGGTAAGTAAACCTTCCTTTTTTCATCACTTTACTTCCTTTTTAAACCATTGAGATTTTGAAAATTGCCATACAGTTGCTAGGAAAATGCCTTCTATTGTGGTAATGAAAGTGCATAGAATATGTATTGACTAAACGCGTAATTTAGAAATTTCTGATAACTTTCTTTACAGTTATAAAAAGGAAGAAATTTTGAATTTAAAAAAATTCGAGACAAATTCTTTTTGTAGAGTATTTCTAAAGAGCTTTGTGTTATGAAATTCATGAATTAGTTTTGTATTTTATTTTACAGTAATTTATGGTATTTATTGATTCAAAAAATGTCCGTTATCTCAGTTAAAAAAATCAAGCCGAACCGGTCATCAAAAGTTTTAAAGCGGAATAAAAATGTCCGCCATTGTTGCGAGTGACGGAGTGAGTGAATAAATCGGCATTTGTCGTGTCTTCGTTTATCGTAAGGTGTTAATCTACGACATATGTAGCAAATTAAAATTAATTTATATTTATTAAGTTAATGAATGAGTAAAATAAATAAAGCAAATGCTCAATTTGAGTGGTTTCATTTGGTCTAAGATATGCGAATATTAATAAGATGAAAATTGCTACTTTAATATTTTTAATATTTCGACGATATTTTTTTTATAGATTAAAAAAATTTAGTTCTTATTATTTTGTATTCTAACTCCCACTAATTTGTCTAAATCATAAAAAATTAAATATGAAATTTTAACAATTTTGCCTTTTAAATGTTGCATCGAAAAACGAAAATCGTGCAAATGCTTTTGCAATGTTTTAGTTTCGCAACCTGTTTGCTGTAATAATAATTAAATACATGAAACCTGCACTCCAGCTGTAATTGTATTTGCTCGCTTCAAGTTGTTTGAAACAACTAATATTACCTAACCAAACATCAAAATTATTCAAAATTATCAAAAAAATAAATAAAATTTAATTCAACTACATTTCTCTTTTATACTATTAAAAATTTCCAACTGTCAATTTTTATTACTTAACACTAAGTGTAACTCAATTTGTAACTTCACCCTTCATAGTTGTGAAGCAAGTAGAAAATGATAATTCATTACCGGTATTAAAAATTCATTACGGTTTCGGACTTACTCTGTCATTTATGCCATTTAAGCTAATTGGAATCCCAAATTGAATTCAACTAATACTGAGGCATCATTTTGGAATAAAAAGTTATATAATAAAACTCAATTCCAAGTTTCACAGTTGGTTGCATAAATGAATTAAACACATATATTGTCAAATTTACTCACTAAAGATTTCCACCAGCAATTATTTACTTTAAATCATTAATAATACAGTTTGCGTTTAAAATTCAAGTTGCTGCACTTTTAACTATATTCCAAGTATACTGACCTTTTGCCTAATAACTATCTCTGCAGATGTATTGCAGTAGTGCAGTTGTGTTTCAAAATTATAACTTATGAACATTTTTTTAGCTAAATCAAATCTTTGTATTAGTTTGATAATAAGCTTTAGGTTGGAAACAAGAATCACTTCTTGACCTGCCTTTTTTTTATTTCCGCCATTTTTTTCAGTCATATTATTGGATTGGGGAACAAACTAGCCAATTGGATTAAGCTGATATTTGTCTCATAAGTCATAATTGAAATCTATCAACTAGTGATATTTATTTTTTCTGTTCCTTTATTTAACATTTAATATATTTTTATCTTGATTTTATTTACCAGGAACAAACTGAGCCTTATTTTCTGGGAATTTTCTGTGTAGAAGCTTCGTTAAAGATTCTAGCGTTAGGCTTTGTATTGCATAGAGGAACATACTTACGAAACATTTGGAACGTCATGGATTTCATAGTGGTAGTTACCGGGTAAGTAGAGATAAATCATAATTTAATATTCAAACTTTTTTTGTGTTTAAAAAGATTAATATATGGTGGGGAAACCCCCACTAGTTGATGAATAGGAAAGAAAAACAAGTTGAGATTGTATTGATAAATTTGTAGATACAATCGATTGATTCTTATCTAAATTAAGACTGGATCCTCCACACTTGATAATTGTTATTTATCAGTTTGTGGGTTGAAAGACGTAAAAAGAGTAGCAAAATGAACACAATCTGTTTATAGTAACTATATCAGATAACTTTGTGTACATTTTGCAACCTGTTTTTTCTGTTACTAAGATATTTGATTAGCTTTGCTCAGTTTTATTAAGGTTATTAAAATGACTTTGGTTTTTAATAAATTTTTTCTATTTTATCTTGTTTTTCTAGTGAAATTCTGTAACGAATTTTTTTTAAACTTTAGCATAGCCTAAGAAGCTAAAAAAATTATAAATAAGTATAAGTAATTTAATATTTGTGATTTTTTTTTATATAAATAGAATTAACTTTATTAGGTCAAAATCGAGCTATGCAAAAGTTAAGTTTATTTATTTAAAAGAAATTGATGCAGTAAGAAGAAGATATCAATTAATTCAAATTAAAAAGTACAGGTATTTAATTTTTTTTTCTTGTAGACTATTGACTATTTTTGCTGAAGCTCATATTAATGTCGACTTAAGAATGTTAAGATCTTTTCGTGTTTTGCGTCCTTTAAAACTTGTGTCTCGTTTCCCAAGTAAGTTGAAGGATAAGTCGACAATGATCAACTGCATGGAACTTGTTTTCGTCCAATACCCACCGAAAACGTTAAATAAAAAATAAATTTTTTTTTAAAACAGGGACAGTAAATCGCGTAGCAGTGCATGGTGACTAATGGTTATTCGATTTAGATGATTAACTTAGCTGACAAATAGATAGATTTTGTTTGCAGTTTTGCCAGAAGAAAGAAAATGGAAGATGGGTTTTAGCAAATAGGCATAAATATTTTAGTAGCAGTAGAGAGCGCACGGACTAGAGTAATTTTTTCTAACTATTTATAGATAGTAAACTCAAAGCATGAGTTCAAATCTTGAAAAATTGTTATATAAAAATGTAAGAAATATTTTAGCATGCATTTTTGTAGTAAAGTAGTTGTCTTGTTTCTAGGATCGTGACCATTCTTGCTCCAGATAATTTAACTATAGATTTAAGAACTTTACGAGCCATCCGAGTTTTAAGACCTCTCAAGTTAGTTTCTGGTATTCCAAGTAAGTAGATTGATTAATAAGTTTTTGTTTACCTTTTAAAAAAAAAACTAGGAAATAAGATATGTTAATGATTTAGCAATCAGAAATTAGAGTAATAACGAATTAATGAACCTTTAATGGTGGCATGTTGATGTAGCATTAATCATGACTAGTGTTGTTATGTACAAGCCCAAGATATAAATTATGAATCAAAGTATTATTAATTTAAGATACAATTTAAGTGTTTAATTTTTTTGGTCAGTAATTTATTTTATCTTTCTAATTTATTTTATTTTAGGTCTTCAAGTAGTATTGAAATCAATTATAAAAGCTATGGCACCACTCCTACAAATTGGACTTTTAGTTTTATTTGCTATAGTAATTTTTGCAATTATTGGTCTAGAATTTTATTCTGGCGTTTTTCACAAAACTTGTTTTAGTTTAGAAGATCCAAGTGAGTATTAACTACTTTTTATTTTAAATTATTAATAAAATAGTTTAAATATTTTGTCATTTATGTAAAAAATGATTTATAACATAATGTAATGATGTATCAAAATGAGCACAATTATATGAATGCATTTATGACCAGTTTCAATTTTCGTGACAAAAAATAGAAACGTCTGAAAGCATTTCATATTCCCAAACGTGTGATTTTTTAACGTGTTTTTTTATTTCAAAATTGCTTTTATTGATTAATGTATTTTTCTTCCAATGAATTTGACCTGATTCATGGAAGTTTCTGCATTCAACAAGGATTAAATAAGATCAACAGTAGTGATTTAAAAAGAAAACAAAAGAAAAGAAATTCCATAACATGGGATGAAACTATTTAATTTTTACCATTTTATATAAACATTTAAACAGGAAATACTAAAATTTCTGTTTGAAATAATCTTGACACACTTATAGTTGAAATGATTTAATTTTCATAGTTTTATATTTATTAATTGTTATTGACAGTAATGCACCTAAATACGCTATGGGATTACATAATGTGTTTCTTCTTTTCTAGCTGAGATTGTAAAGGTTGGCGATAATCCAGCGCCTTGTCTAACTGATAATAAAGAACACGAAAAAATGGGCAGTCATGTATGTGACGCCAATCTGTCTGTATGCAAAGTTGGCTGGGTAGGCCCGAACTACGGAATTACAAGTTTCGACAATATTGGTTTTGCCATGCTCACGGTGTTCCAGTGTATTACTATGGAAGGATGGACTCCTATTCTTTATTGGGTATACCCACATTTGGATTTTCAAATAAAAGTCAAAACTTAAAAATGTTTATACTCATTTTTCAGACCAATGATGCATTAGGAAGTTGGTATAATTGGTTGTATTTTATTCCCCTCATAATACTGGGATCATTTTTTATGCTCAATTTAGTTCTTGGAGTTCTTAGCGGGTAAGTTGAAGCGATTTTTTGATTAAAAGGTTACTAGATTTGATTAATGGTGCGATTTATTTTTAGGGAATTTGCGAATGAAAAGGGGCGAGTGGAACGCCGCACTGCCTTTTTAAAAGATCGAACGAGAAAGCAGTTTGATGTAGCATTAAATGGTTATTTCGAATGGATATGTAAAGCTGGTAAAGTTAATTTCCTAATTAGTAAGAATATTACAAAGATTAAACTAATGTCTTGGATTTATAACTTATTGACTAAAAAATGTGCAAACAGAACCAATTTCTTACACTGTAAGTCAATAAGTTGTATATTACAAGACAAGTCGAATTTTGCAACATTTTTGTTATGTGGTATTGTTTCGATTTAAGGCTGCTCTTGAATGGAAGTCGTGTTTGATTAGATATGCTGTATATGATTGCTTTTCTTATTTTGAAGTATTAAATTCATTACGATAATGAATTGGGACTTTCCAAAGCAATCCCTAAACCTGATAAAAGAAATAAAAAAATAATAAAATGCATTTAATTAAAAAATGCTAAAAAAATCTTAATGAGTTTATTAAAATTATAAGAAATTTAATAATGAAGATGATGGAAAAGTGAGCATAAAAGATACAAATTGAAGCTTTAAATTGAGGCAATACGGTATTATATTAAAGATGTCTAAAATAAATTTTAAAATATTTTTATGTTGTTTTCAGAGGAAGTAATTCTCGCAGAAGAAAGAACAACTGAAGAAGAAAAGTTACATATACGAGAAGGTGAGGTAGTAGATGAGAATTGTAGATGTACTGACATCAGTTTGTCATGAATGATTGATAGTAACCAACAACATCCTTTTTTAATTAGTTAGGGAATTAGGTACATTTTAGTTTATAATTTCTAATAATATAATCATACAATCGTGTTTGTCTTTACCTTCTTGCTTGCTAAATTCCAGTAGTGGTGCTTTTGATGATATTTTTTTACACAGCTGTAAATTGCCAACTATTATATTCTTGATTTTGGCCAGCTCGGCTCCGTTTAGCCAATAAGAGGAAGAAATTTAAAAAAGGGGGCCGAAGTAAAAGTACAGAATCTGATGAAGAAGAAGAAGAAAACGAAGAAGACGAAGAACAACTTGTAGCGGAAGGTGAGCGCTGATTGGTGAATTATAAAGGGTAAACCAGCATTATGTGATTTGTTTTCATTTTTTTCCAGTAGATTTTCAAACTAATTGTATTTAGTTAGGTGTTTAGGGTTAGTGAAATTAGCTAAGGTTGGATGTTGATGGTTTACAACGTCATTTATGATGATAAAGCATGAAAACAAAAATGATAAAATGAGTAAAAAGAAACTGGATTAGTTAAAATGGTTGGTTTAAAATGAGGTGAAAGAGTTTTCTTTTTATTGTCAATGTATTGTATTGCGGTGGTTTTTGTTTTCAATGAACTATTGTTTTGTGAGCTAATTGTCCCTTGGCTTGTGCATGAATGTGTCTTACTATTTTCTTGCATATCATTCCTTGATGTCATCGCATTCCTTTTTGCCCAGTGCTTCAAAAAGACAAAGGTAACGGTTTATTCCCCCTAATTTAGACCCACAGTAGTTTAACCTTAAGCCAGTAGAAAAGTTGGAAATTAAATTCTAGTCTAATATTTACAGTAGCATTCTTTTCTGTAAGGAATTACTCATTGACATGCATTATTTGAATCGAACCAATTGAATATTTATTGAATGTTGGCTTATGGTTTACAAGTACTTAATACTTGGTTAGATTTTGTTACTTCTGAATTTTTTTTCTTTAAATTGTAGAGAATAATAGTTTATAAATTAGATTTTAATTTTTGCCTTAATAATAAAAATAATAATCTTGAATATAATAAAACTAAAAATAATATAAGACAACTTGTTAATTGTTAACAAAATAAAATAAATGTGCAACGGATGTTAGGGTATTAATTGCATGTTTGTTTGCTTTGTGATGCACAGTGATTCACTAACTTCAGTGGTAACTAATACATATATTTGATCTGTAATCTTTTGTAAACTTAATAAGGTTTTTCTCGGGCTTCCTATCTCAAGTCCAAGATGAAGAATAAAGGAGCATGTAAGAGCTTCTGGCGAGCAGAAAAGCGGTTTAGGTATAAATTGATATAATATATTATAAAATAAATAAATAAAATTATTTTATTTATTTATTATCTATTTCAGGTTTTTTATTCGTCATACTGTGAAAACCCAATTTTTTTATTGGTCAGTCATAGTCTTGGTATTTTTAAATACAGTCTGTACAGCGGTGGAACATTACGATCAACCACTTTGGCTGTCAGCTTTTTTATGTAAATATCTAAATTAAAATGCATCTTGTTAATTTTTTATTACTAAAATTTTTATTTTTTTACACAGACTATGCAGAATTTGTATTTTTGGGACTTTTCCTGTCTGAAATGTTTTTTAAAATGTACGCATTGGGCCCTCGCAGTTATTTAGAATCTTCTTTCAATCGATTTGACTGCATAGTAAGTTCTTTGCTGTGGTTTAATGCATTGATTAAAAAGAAGTTTAATTTTAGAGGAAGATAGATATACATTTATGAGTATATAATAAAAAGGAATCTTTTAATTTTTAGGTTATAGCTGGCAGTATATTTGAAGTTATTTGGTCTAGTTTCAAAGATGGATCTTTTGGCTTGTCTGTACTAAGGGCCTTACGTCTACTCAGGATCTTTAAAGTGACCAAGTATGTTTATTTATTTAAGTTTAGTAAATAATAACAATTTAGCACAATGTTATGTCTATTTTCTTAAGATTTTTGATATGAGTAAATAAAACAGAAAATTTAATTAATTTTTATTTTAATAAATTTCAGGTATTGGGCATCTTTACGCAACTTAGTTGTTGCATTATTACGCTCAATGCGTTCTATCATTTCTCTCTTATTTCTGCTTTTCTTATTCATCCTCATCTTCGCATTACTTGGCATGCAATTGTTTGGTGGAGAGTGAGTATACAAACATTTTTTTATCCTTTTTAAAATGTTTCTTTTACTTGCAATTTAGTTGTATGTTACTTGTGAAAATAGTGGTAAAAAACACATGCATTTTAGAAATTATTAAGTATAGTTTCAGTAAATGCACGTGTAAAGTATTAATAGAGATAGCATTAGTTGTTTGTTTGGAATGTTCTTTTAGGTTCAACTTTGAAGATATAACCCCAGACACCAATTTCAACAGCTTTCCTATTGCCTTGCTCACAGTGTTCCAGGTATTTTATTTTTAAATTAGAAAAAATTTTTAGATTGCTACTAACCAATTCTGCTAATAGTGCTAGAATAGCTTTAGGTTTAATGCTAGTTCTTTCTAACACATACTGACTCATTCAATTAAATAGTTGGAAAAGTTGCTGGGAACAAACTAACATGGAAAAAAAATGTTGATTTCCACATAATCAAAAAAGTTTAATTTCTTTAGGTTCAATTTTGAGGATGAAACACCACCAATGAATTTTGATTCTTTCTCTTTATCCTTGATAACAGTATTTCAGGTAGTATAAATCATCTAATTAAATCCTGAAATGGACAAATAAAGCATGTAAAATTAATAGAATGGTTTATAAAATAATAAAATTTATAAATAGTATGGTCAGAAGAAGTGATTTTTATAAAATGAATTGTTATTGTCAGTTAGAATTTAGTTTTATCTCATTCCATCATAATGGGAACGATTTTTAAAATATTAGTTTAAGTAGTTATAGACTAGAATTTTTTTTATTTTACAAAATTGTTGAAATTTTAAATTTATTTAGTTATATATCCAAGAATATATTATTCTTGATATATTATAATAGCGAAGAATGTGGTAGCAAAATAAATGTTAAAGGTTTTAAGGTTGCATTTTTGAAACTTGTATGTTGTAATATGTTTCTAGATTCGAAATGACTGATAATTTAATTTTTATTTTATTGTATAGATTCTGACAGGTGAAGACTGGAATGAAGTGATGTATTATGGCATTCGAGCTCATGGTGGGATTTCAAAGGGCATGCCATATAGTCTGTATTTCATAATTCTAGTTCTTTTTGGAAACTGTATCCTTTTAAAGAAATTAATTTTTTTGTGCTTGGTGCTTGAAAACTATTTTGCTTAATTTACACCAGATACGCTTCTGAATGTGTTTTTAGCTATCGCTGTAGATAACTTAGCCAGTGCCAATGAAATGACACAAGCCGAAGAAGAACAGGATGTAGAAGATAAAGAGGTAAACATCAATTACAATAGAATCTCAGTTAAAACTACAGATGCGACGGTACGGCCAAGAGACAGAAAAATAGTGTTTAGCAATAAATAACAGTCTTAGATTTCTCAAATCAATCAACTTCCTTTATTTCAAAGCTCAGAGCAAGAGCTAAAGGGCAGCAATGGATTATTCTCGAGTGAGAATAATCAAATACAATTTACTGATCGCTTACAAGTTAAACGATTAAACAATAATATTTACGCGCTACTTTAGTTGGTTCTAGGGATCCAAGGGTTCTTCAGATAGTCGCAATCTTAAGAAGTGACGCTGTGCAGAAAGTCGCACGATGCAATCAACAGAATCTCTGGTTGATTGCAAGAAGGCTCCACAATATATTCAAAGTGAATATATTGTTGTATCTTCTCTAAGAGAAGCAGTTCAGCTAAACTGAACAGTTACTCTAACAGTAATATCTTCTCTAGCAGAAGGGAAAGTTACTTTGACTTGTTACCAAACAAAACCTTTGATCTGATATCTTGTATATTTGACCATTTGCTAGTTTAAAATTAGTTTGCTTCTGCTAGAGAAGATATTACTGTTAGAGTAACTGTTGCAAGACTCAAGGTCCCCCTCTCCATTGGGTGACCTGACTCAATGAGGAGGAGCATCTTTTACACTTAGTTACTGTGGCAACCGGGTGCCCCGTCACACAGATTTATTTTATCATCAACATTAAATTAATTTTATGCCCCGATAAATGCATCCACTAGATTCGTAAATTATCTTACTTTTCGGTAAGTCAAAGAAGATAATCTGTAAAATAAGTTAAAACTCAAAATTATGTATAGAAAGTAAATAATTTTTAGTTCTGTTTTGACTATAAATTATCATTTTCATGTATTATTTTTAATACATTAAAATTAACACATTAATTGTAGTTCTGGTTAATTGGGAATCTATGCTGTTGTTGTTACATGATGAGTATAATTCTAAATAATTGATAATTTAGAGAGCCAAAGAAGAGCTACAACGGGAGTTAGCAGGTCTTCAATCCCGTGGGGCTGGTCAGGAAGGCTTTACGCAAGATAACGCTATGGCTTCTTCGCCTACATCAGGAGATTTATTAGATGAAGCTAAGGGAGATAAAGGAGATGAAGATGATGGTATATTTTGATGTGTAAGTGGTTTTAAAAATGTTAATAACAAATTTTTATTTTAATAGATCAAGTAGACGTACAAAAGGAACAAGAAGACGATGATATCACTGGGCCACGGCCAATGCTGCCTTACTCGTCAATGTTTATTTTTAGTCCGACCAACTTGTAAATTAATAATTGTTTTTGATAATTTTTTCTGATTATAATTTTATCTTCTTTTATTTCATTAGTATTAGACGTGCAGCGCACTGGGTAGTAAATTTAAAGTACTTTGATTTTTTTATTATGTTGGTGATTGCGTTAAGTAGCATTGCACTTGCTGCTGAAGATCCTGTAAATGAACATTCGTCAAGAAATAAAATTCTTGATTATTTTGATATTGCCTTCACTGGGGTCTTCACTGTGGAAATGGTATTAAAGGTATAATCCATGTGCTTGAATTTGGTTTATTTTGAAATATATAATTAAAAAGAAATTTATTATTTTTAGGTTCTTGATTTAGGAGTAATTTTTCATCCTGGATCTTATATTCGAGATCTATGGAACATTTTGGATGCTATAGTAGTTATAGTTGCCCTAGTAGGATTTGCTTTCACGTGAGTTTTATTTATTTGACAATTTTTCTAAATTAAACATTTTAATAATTATTATTTTTTCTTTTTTAGCAATGGGAATAGTCAAGTGAGTCAAAATTTAAGCACAATAAAATCGTTGAGAGTTTTGCGTGTATTGAGACCATTAAAAACTATAAAACGTGTACCAAAATTAAAGGTAAGATTAATAATTAAAAAAAAATTATTTTACTTAAATATAAATGATTATTTTTACAGGCTGTGTTCGACTGCGTAGTAAATTCATTAAAGAATGTTGTAAATATTTTAATAGTTTATCTTCTGTTTCAATTTATTTTTGCTGTTATTGCTGTTCAACTATTTAATGGAAAGTTTTTTAGTTGTAATGATAAGTCTAAGCTTGAGAAAAAGGATTGCCAGTAAATATTTAATATTTATTTATATCTTAATGCAAATGGTAACTAAAGCATTTTTTTAATAATGGTTTGTAGGGGCTTTTACTTTATATTCTCAAGTGACGACAGAGCACCAAGTGCTGAAAAAAGAGATTGGGATAAAGAAGATTTTAATTATGATAATGTTGCTATAGCTATGTTGACATTATTTACTGTACAGACAGGAGAAGGGTGGCCGCAGTGAGTATTTGTAATTGTTTTTGCATTTTTATATTTTGTATATTTTATACTTAAAAAAATTATTTTAAAGGGTTTTAATGACGTCAATGGACTCGACAACTAAAGATCGAGGTCCCCAACCGCGTTATCGAATTGAAATGTCGATATTTTACATAGTATTTTTTATTGTTTTTCCATTTTTCTTTGTGAATATTTTTGTTGCCTTGATCATCATCACTTTTCAAGAGCAAGGTGAGGCAGAACTTGAAGAAGGAGATCTTGACAAAAACCAAGTAAAATTCATTTTTTGAAAATAAAAATCACATTATATCAATTATTATTTAATCTTATTGTAGAAATCATGTATAGATTTTGCAATTAATGCCAAACCATTGCAAAGATACATACCAAGAACTAGATCTGGTTTTAAATACCGCATTTGGAAGGTGGTGGTTTCGACGCCCTTTGATTACATGATTATGTCACTTATTGTGTGTAACACACTTTTGCTCATGATGCAGGTGAGAAATTGTAAACGTGTATGGATTTTCATTTTTTATTAAATCAAATTATTGAGCACTCAGCAATACATTGAATCAAAATAAGTAAATTTTTATGCTTAACATAGCTCTAAAGTAATTGCACTGTTAAATATTTTATATTTTTGCTGAAATTTAATAATACATTAGTTAGTTATTCTTATTCTTATTAAACAATTGTACTATAATAGCACAATTGTTTAATTGACATTAATTATTGGATTTGTAGGAAATGTGATAAAAATGATGTTTGATGTATTAGTAAATTAGTTTAGTAAATAGACTAATAGTTAGTATTTAGATTGTTTAGGATATTTAAAATGTACTGTACTTTAATCTTTTATGTGTTAATATACTTTACTTTATTACAATTCCCATACGAATTTCTCAAAGCTGGCTATGACTGAGTGGTAACGTGTTAATATCTAATTGATATATTTTAATAGGATTTTTTATTTCATATTTTTCAAGTTCAATATACCATAGGAATGATGAAGTAGCCAAACTATTGATTGACTAATAATATTTTTCCTTTTTTTAAAATTTAGAATGAGCATGATTCTTGCAAACTGATTCACTTAAGATATGCGCATTAATTTCTTGCACTGCTTTTTCTTAAAAAAGTTACAAAAAATAGTATTTTTATGTAGTATTGAATATATTATCGAAATATTAAACGGTTTATGAATGAAATCGTTAATTTGCATGTTAAAATTAAGCATATAATTCAATAAGAATTGAAAATGATTAAAATAACTATTAATTTATGCTTGAATTGATGTAAAAAATATGTTTAATACCACTTTAAACGCATGGTATTTGATTATGCTAATTGAAACATTGGAAATGCATTTCTAAATGTTTTTCAATACTAAAATATATTGCATATATCATAATATCATTTGGATTCTTCAAATGATAAGAATAATGCTTAAATGAACTATAACTTTAAAATAATTGAGCACAGAGATTAAATTATTGATGGTTTGTTTTGCGAAATTTGCTTTAAAGCATGTAAAATTGCTTGATAATATAGAAAGTACATTACGTATAAACGAATACATATACGTACAAGAAATTGGTGTATTTTCTTTTCTTCAAATGGAATTGCTGAACAGTGAATGATAACGCCACAGTTTGAGGTCTCATTGCCCTTTGCTATTTTGATTTGCTTTTCATTTTAGTTTTACCAGCAGCCCAAAATGTACGCATATGTACTTCGAAAACTGAACTTGGCCTTCACTATCGTCTTTGGTCTTGAATTTACTTTAAAGCTGATCGCATTTGGAGTCAGGGTAAGGAGAACATTCACGGCATGTTCATCATTTTATACTCACATAGTTTTCTGTTCAAAACTTATATACTATTCATCGTTACAGCATAAGCAACGTTCTAATTTTCTCTAAAAATTGCATGTTGTCCAATTGCATCGTTAAGCATTCGCTATCATAAAAAAGGTCTTTTTCTTTATTTTCTTTTTTATTTTACAGGCTTTAGGTTGCCCATGGCAATTTTTAGATGCGTAGAGTTTTTTTCTTTTAACAAGATTTGTTTCTTCTTTTTTTATTTTTCCGAATACCTAAAAGCATATTTTTTTATTTCCTCCTATCCACTGCTACTGTAGCACTACAACGCGAACGTAATCTACCTAGACGTTTTAAGCTACATGAATACCCTCTTCACCCTGTTGTTCCTCCTTGAATGCATAATCAAGTTGGTGGCCTTGGGACTTAAGGTTTGCTCCTTATCGTCAGGATTGTAACTATAACTTGATTTTGTTATGGAGTTCATGTGTGCTTTATATCAAAAAAATAAACAGATAGAATGATTTGAAATTTGGAAGACCAAAAAAAAAGAAAACAAAAATTGTTAAGAAATTTTAAAATATCAATTTATTGGTATTCATGGACCCTGACACCAAGTTACAGTTCTGTATTCAGCTACAGATCTGTGTATGTGTAGCACATTGCACTGTTAAGCGCACTGCATTGAAATATTTTTTTAAGTGTTTGTTCGACACATCTTCATAGTCACTCCACATTGTAAGTTCATCCAGAAGATTTTGATTGGGAGGCCGTATTTCTACAATCATTGTGTCTCTCTTGCTTGATTTAAGACGTGCATGCATATTTTCAGATCATGTCGGCCTTAAAAGTATAATGGCTTATAAATAGTGCATGTGTGTTGTCAAATGAATCAATGATTATTATTTAGAAAACAAATTTTCTAAAATTCAATAAATAAAAATTTAAAGAACTCACATTGTTGCATCAACTATCATACGTTGACATTGGTAAAACTAGTTTAGTAGGTAACCCTCACAATAATATGAAAGTGTTTGTAAATGAAAGTTAATGAGTTTTGAATTTTATGCGTTGCAAATTAAACATTCAATTAGTTATTTGGTTAAAATTATATTACAATTTTGAATTAATAAAATTTAGGACTTTTTTCAGCTTTTTTGAGTTGACAATGTTGCCAATTTTATAAATTTTGTAAATATCTATTATAATTTTTATGAGGTTTTTAAATGCATAAAAAATAGTATTTTGGTAACCAATGGTTATGATTTTACTGAAAAGTTAATGTTATAGATTTATCAAAATTGAATTAGTGCTATGGTAATGGTTTAACAGGTTTTATAATTATAGAGCGATAGGACTTGCTTTAAAAAATTTAGTGAATGGTAATAACATAAAACGATAATTCGCGACACAACTTTTAAATGAACGTATTTCTAAAGAAATTTAAAATGCAAAGTTTCTACAAGTTATAAATGACTTAAAATAATTTAAAATCACTTGAAAATGTCAAGATGTATACGTGAAACTATCATTTATAATTTATGATGACATGAAACTGTAAAATTCCTATGATTGTGAGGGTTAATTTAAATAGATTTCAAATAAACCTAACGTAACTGAGTGTTCAATTATAAATTTAAGGTAATAATTAAAAGAATAAACAAAATCACACATGCTTTAATACTGATGTACGAATTAACTCATCAAACCGTATACAGAATTGTTTATATTTAACGTAAAAGTAAATTCAAACCAAGTATAAAAGTAATTGTGGATGCAATACATAACATGATCTATTTCTACATAAAGAGACACACAATCGTATGATGAAATTACTCACAATTATCAAGCAGATGATTTAGGATTAATGTTATGATGTCGGTATAAAAACGAGTTCGTAAAGTAATAGGTCTGAAAATATGCAGTGTGCATGATGAATTAATATCTGCTGCCGGATGCATGTAACTATATAACAACTGATGTACGTTTGGACATTGATGAAAAGGGATCACAGGACATTACTTGGACAATTTCTATATGTAAACAATCTGATGTGCTTGCCATGTCAAACATTGATATGTATTTTGCAGTGCTTGCAGTGCTTGGTGTCGCTGAAATAAAGCGCATGTTTGAGTGATACTAAGCCCAATTGTGGCACGATTTCGGATAGAATTTTTGACATAGATAATATTTTAAAAGCTGGAACAGTTGTTAAATTAATTTAATTTAAACTAAATTAAATTGTATGGTTTTAGTTGCATTCATAGTAATACTGAAATTTTTTTTGTCTTGGAGTTTAAAGATTACTAATAAAATAAGAGACAAATAGTTATGGTTATGAATGCAATTAATCCGATCAAAAACTATAGAGAATTTTATAAGAGTTATGCAAAATGGTTTAAATTTAAAAAAACAGGCTGAAAATGGTAAGTGAAATTCGGCCACAAATTGGCAAATTGGACAAAATTAAATTTGCTAATTTAAAATTAAATTTTAAAGTATAATTTTCTATTTTAGTTGTAATGAGTTCCAGTTTGCTTAAACAAAATGGTAATTTGGTTTTATAAAATGTTACATTTATACACAGGTCTGTACTTTTGAGCATTAAAATCGACATGGCTATGTTCTAATCCAGCATGACATGTAAATGCTGCTTTGTTTTTTGTTTATGTACTAGTTGGGGTGTAAACCAATTATGTTGCTACTGCTTTTGCTTATATATATATATCTGTATACTTCATTTCCTGAATGATCTACATTTATATGTCTTTCCTGAACATGCTGTAATGCATCATTCATGTATCATTGTCATTGTTGCATGTTTAATTTGTAAATGTTTTTATTTTATTTATAATTTCCTTATGGGCTTTTTTAAATTAGTCAAAACTAATTTTCTTGTATTAAAAAATGGTAATTGTACAATTTTTAAAAATATGTTTCTGAGCTTCCATAATAGTTCAAGTTGAAATTAATTTGAACTAAAAACAATATTTTCCATTTTATGCTCAGACACAGATTTATTTTAAATATTATTGGCTTAACTGTTTTTACTAAATAAAGAAAATAAAGCCCTAAAGTATTTTTGAAACGTTTATAAACGTTCACCGTGATAGATCAAAGCATGATGTGAAAATAGCTATCTAATTCTGTTTTTTTACCTAAAAGAACTTTTTCAAGGATCCATGGAATACATTTGACTTAATCACAGTCATCGGTAGCACAGTTGATGCAGTGATTATGGAGATTGGCGTAGGTTTTTATCATTTATTTCTGATTTAACAACTATTAATGTTTTTCTGTTTTTCGTTTTGAAAAGGAAATAAAAACTTTCAATTTGGGGTGGCTCAGATTGTTTCGTGCAGCACGTTTAATCAAACTGCTGAGGCAAGGTTATACCATCCGAATATTGTTATGGACTTTCGTCCAGTCATTCAAGGTATGTTCAATAAATCGATTTACTTAGAAGCTAAAAATAGATGAAGAGCTGAAATTGTGTGATTAAGAATAGGTTTGAGTACTTCAAACATTTTAATATGAAAAAACGTATCGTCTCGCCTTTTTATTTTCTATTAATTGATTTTTTTTCAAGGCCTTACCTTGGGTGTGTTTGCTAATAGCCATGCTATTTTTCATCTACGCAATAATTGGAATGCAAGTAAGCGATACATTTTACTTTAGAATTGATGTAAATAATTGAGTTTTTATTACATTAGTCTTTATGACTTTATGAAGTTTATTTTCTAATGCCTGTTTTTGCATGAATAATAAAGTTTTATCTGTAAGGAGAGTAGCTTGAAGCACAGAAGGTTAATAAGCAGAATACAGATATAAAATTAGTTAAGTTTTGTAGTTTACTGTAAGCTATTGCTTTCATTAATTTTATTACACCTTCACTCGTGTTTAATATGTTCGCTTCAGCTCATTAGGATTGTTGTTTTCTTAATCTTTTTCAATAAATGAGTTGTTATTCCAGCGCTCCGTTGTTTTGAAAGAATAGCATCCTAATGGAGCTGTAGTAACAACACTAGAGGAAGCAATTATTTCCTTATTGCTTATTCCCTCTGCTAATAAGAACGTCAACAGTATTACCAGTTTCCTGGTCTAGTTGTGTTCTTAGTTCATTCAAAATTAAATTTATAAGTGCATTCAATTGATCAATTTATTTGTTAGCATTCTTACATGTTTAGTTAACTTCTAAAACAGAAAAAAAACTTGAATGTACTAGATCAATACAATAATTAGAACTTTTTTGCAGCCACAAAGTGCTGAACATAATAAAGTTACTATTTGCATG
>JAQFZN010000431.1:0-30726 GCA_034687075.1 Geophilus carpophagus
TAAAATTTTACAATCTAAACTATTCAAACCCGACATTAAATCAAATTAAATTACACTAATTACCTAAAATAAATAAACAACTTAACAAATAAAAAAACCAATTACAATAATAAAAACAACTAGATCATTTATGTCTCCCTTCCGTGACCTAATCTACCTACAAAACCGTTTCCTTGCTACAACTATCCACATAACACACTCATTCCTACATTTATATCCGATATAATTACTGGAGAGACACGAGTAACATCGCACAAACCGATAATCAATGTTTCCCCCCAAACATGCCACTCTTATTTCCTAATTCCCTCAATTTTTTTTACACGTAATAAAAGCGAGTTAAAGCTTATCCTAACTATATATAACTACTGTAGTAACCAATAACAACCGTGTTAGCATAATCCAATACATTTACCTCGACCCATTTCTCTTCACTTTTAAATAAAAGATGATTCATCGTGCAATTCTCATAAAAAAAGAGGGAATGAAGAAAAAAGAAATAAGTCACGGCACCGTAAATCCCCAAATACGAGGAAAAAGTTGATTCAAACATTGGTGAAAATTTTTTCAATTTATGTAACAACTTATTGACAAATGCGCTTGAAACAACCTTTGACCATAAATATAGTTTGATTTTTTTAATTAAATATTTTTCTTCTTATCTAGCAATTTCTAATTTACAAGGCTAAACTTGGTTTCCTAAGTTTTCCCAGATGGAAGAAGCAAGCTAAACTAGCTCATTTCATGCGTTACCTAGGAGATAGTGTACGCTTAGGTGACTTGCAGTTGCCAAGGTAACTTGAGATATCAAGTACAATACTTCAATTAAAATTATAATTAAAAAAATAATTAAAACACTATAAACTATATATATGATATAATTACCTGTTTTCATGCATGTAACTTGTGTATTATCCGAAAAATTTATTTTCTATCTCATTTTTTACATGCGGGTTATATTCGAAAAAGAAGAGTAAAATTTGCATCAATACAAACATTGGTACAACACTTGGATATCTAAAAGTCAATTTCACGCTTATTTCATCAAACAAACCCATTTCTTTTCCAATATTTTCCTTATTCCCAAACAACTCATAAAAATAACAACCCCGACTTCAATTACTCACTTCAAATTTCATCTTTTATGTAACAAACTGTAATAATAATATAAAAAAATCCATAAAATATTGCTAAAATCGATTCTTATATTAAAGATCAAAACTGGTCAATCAATTTATCTCGCAACTCCTTTTCATATCATCAAATTAAACTGATTAAACATATAAAATATAAAAAAATAATCAAAGTAAATAAAATAAAACTGTATTTCAGTTATTACACGATAGTTATTACAATGATAGTTGAAATATAAATTTAACAAAAAAAAAAAAACGCATGACTCATTGTAATATTGCCAACTGCGAAGTCATTTAAGAGTCCTTGAAGCTTATTCAAACCCAAACAGGTGGTTCTCAAAACCCAGAAACACACACCAGACTGTAACAAAAAAAAATTTCAAATTATTAAAGCTAAAAAACTAAATGGGAACAAAATTCCACATTTTATTTCATTAGAGATAAACAATTTCCCCCTCCTTTTTACTCTTGACATCCTCATTTTTTATCATCACACCTCACACTTAACTGTGACCTCAATCCGCTATTTCTTTCATACTCGAATTCCTTCCTCACTTAGTAGATAAATAAAACGCAATTCTAAACCTGAAATCAAACAACCGTGATCGCTAACACTTTCACCATATTTTAGAGAAAATGCAGTGTTCAGAGAGAGAGAAAAATTAAGTGATTACATGATTAAAAATTTAATCAATCGTTAATAACTTACCTGACAAGGATTTAACTGCAGCATATAGACTCCGGGCATAATAGGCTGTTTCATGCAAAATCAACCACTATCCGGAAATGAATCCAACTGCCACACCGCCGCACTGACACATTAAAACTAAACCGCTTCAAAATCCAAATCTTGACAAATGACGCATTAAAAATTGTAAGAAATTTCCGTTTTCTCCGATTTTTTTCTCTCCGTTTCGGTTCTTATTTTCTCTGAACTTTGATTGTTTATGTAAACTGTACAACTTCAAATTTAAATTCGAAAAAAAAGCAGTTGGAATGAGTCACAAAAATCCAAGTTAGTCAAGCATTCTTTTTTAGCGATTTGTATTACTTAAGTCGAATCACCACTTCTCTTATTTACCAATCCCTTTTTAACAGTTTGTTTGCCTTCAAATAAAACAGTTATTCCGAGAAGAGACAGACAGCACACCGACCGATGCTGCACTCTAAGCTCAAACCTCGCCTTAACCAATCGACTGTTACTTCGCGTCACGTGATCGTGCACAACCGCATCTAATATTATCTCCAACCGGGCGCCTCACGTCATAACTCATTTCGTTTACTACACGAATCGAGAAGTCACTCACAAGACCATATAATATCTTTCTCGTTTTTCACTCAATTGAAAAGTGATGGAAAAGCTAGTAAAAATCAAATTTTAGAACAAAGAACAACCGTAAAGATCAAGTTAAATAAAACACTTCCCCATTTTCCACAAACGATGAGGAAAAAGGAAAGAAAACCAGTTTGTTTAAAAAAATATAAAAAAGATTATACAGTAGTAAATTTATAAAATAAAAACTTGATCAGGTCAACAACCTACTTTTAACACTTTCATTTCTTCCTCTCTACATGTTTAACCCCCACCATTATTCCCAAAGCACCTGCCATTTTGTAACCCATCACAGTTTGTTTACAAAGCAAATATTTTCAACTTTTAATGCACCGAACTGAACAAACAAAAAATCCTGCACTTTTTCCTTAATTCGATTTATTTTTTTCAAAATTTCTTCCAAAAATAAATCAAATTTTCTTTCAACTTGGAGTTTCCTGACAAAATTTCATTGAAAAAATTAACAAAAATATTTAATTAATCATTTCCCTTTCTGGCACTTATCAAAAGTGACAGCGAAAACGAGCATGATCTCAATACTGAATGAAATGAACCCACAAGTTGAATGACTTTCATTACTAACTTGTGTTGAATTGTGAATCTTAAATAAAAAATCGGTTGAGTGGGAGTTGAGGTCAAAATAGAAAATCATACAACATCTTAACTACTCCTTTATTCTAACCTATTTAAATCACTATCTCCATCTCCTTATTTGTCAACAACTAACAAAACATGCATTCAGGTAATATTAAATTCATTTATTTGCATCCTCAATTCACCATTCACCTCTTTTTAAATAAAAAATAAGAATACTCGACTCACTTTTTAATATTCATTCAACTCACAGACCCTACAGAGAAATTTACTACTTTAAAACTTAAGTTCAATTTAAAGTGCTCATAAACCAAATTTTAAATTAAATTAAATCGTGATTAAGTAGGATTTAGATAACTCTTCAGTAAACAGTAAATGGTTAATTAAATCATGCATTTTCTAAACTAATGTAAACCAGAAACTTTATTTAAATTGATAAATGTCTGATTTTAAATTCAACTTACTGTAATAAATTTCAAATCTATGCAAATAATTACAAGATTTAAATCGCGCTTCGTTCACTGTTCAACTAGTGACATCGACGCCATTTTGACAATAAAGATTTATTTGTTGAAAACTTCTCATTTTTGTTACCAAAATGACGTTGAACAGTAAATAAAACCTAATTTATACATTCTAATAAATATAATAATTTTTTGAGCGTAAAATTTATTGACAAATTTTTTTAAATCCTGATTCATTTTTTACTGTAAAATAATCGCAAAGAAATTCCTACAAGTTGAAATTGATCTACATATTTTTGTATATTAAAAAAAATTATCAAATAACTTAATCATTCAGGAATCCTAAACACCATTAAAATTATTTACAAATTACATACAAATATTTAAAAAGTCAAAACTGACCCTGGGTTTGTTGACAGTTTTGCTAAGTTGTTATAGTACATGTGCCTTTGAGCCAAAGGTTACATTTAAATCCACCTAAAATAATAGGGGAGAATATATAAAAACTAGAAACTGCAAAATGTAACCGTCCTTCAGAAGGAAAAGTAAAGCAAGCTGTTTATTTTGTGTGTATTCAAGACTCTTTAACGAGGACAAAGGTTCTTGCGATTGGCAAACGAAAAATACCCCGGAGACGAAAAACGTTAGATTATTAATCAAAATAGAAACTAAATTAAACTATAAGATAAAAGTGTCACTTTTATGCCCATAGCTTTACATTTTATTCTATTGAGCAATCAATTTCCATAATTAGTCATGGTAAGGTATTTCATCCCATAATGGATTTTTATTCCGACTGACCTCATAATGACATCATAAATTTTTTTCTCAAAACTTCAATAGTATTTTTGCTAGTTCCAATTAGATAAATTACAACACCAATTATGTATTTTGACATTAGAATGACAGAAAAAAAATCGAATTAAATTAATCCAATTCTAATACAAAATAGATTACAATCAAACAACATTTTAGTAGCCATAATCAACGGAGTTGATGTTGTAACGAAATTATTGACTAACCAAAAAAATGCATGTATATATAATTATTTCCTTCGTTTGATGACTGAGTATTTATATAAACAACTTGAAATTATTATATAGAATTCTTATGTACTTAGACAAATTCAATGTAAAATCAGATTAAAGATTTTGTTACTCATGTAAACGAATGTTTCAACGCATGGCCGCTTGTTCAAACACTCAATTCTAGTCGCCATTTTTAAAGACAGTTGTTTGTTTTTAATTAACATTAAACTAATTTTATGGATATCATTTCAAAAATTGATAATAGAGGAATTTGAATTAAATCACTGGTTCAAAGTTCACTAGAAAATACATGATCGGAATATCGAAATATGGTGTAAACAAAAGGGCAATATTTGTTTACACCAGACTTAACCAACCTAAATGGTTTCATGGGCCACTTTGGTGACGAACAAATCACACGTCACTACACATGCTTTAAAAAATAGACTTTAACCTTGATTATCCTGAGTAATTGGAGATTAAGATGGTCCAGATAATCAAGAAGAGAAAAATAAGATTTCTAGTATGAATAATAAAACTACAAAATAGGCAAATAATCCAACTTCTTCATTTTGTGCAACTTTGGCACTGGGAGTAGGGATGCTACACCAAGTAGAAATTTCAAACCCACCTGGACCCGAAACCCATTAATTACTATCTAGTTACTGCAGACCCATCACATTTAACAATATAAATATACAAAATAATACGATAACAAATCTTAAAGACATTTTTGCCTTATTCTAACTTAACCTGACCCAATATTCCAAAATTTTGAAATCCTCAATCCCAGATTTTGAATTCGGGTTTGGGCTTTTTTCCAAGCCTAACTGGAGAGCATTCAAAAACCCTCACTACATTCATTATTTATTGTATGTCGTGCAACTGAAAATTATTTTTCATCGACGAATATATTCACAATATAAAAACATCCAACGGACCAGCAAATATTTAACAAAATAAAATTTGTAATTCACTATAAATGTTTGCAGTGCCCAATATACTTTCTAAAAAACTTCGAGCTTATCACAATTTTGTTGATAGGCCATCAAACAATAGTTGAGTTCAAAGCCTAATTCTTATGTCGCTTTTGCTTATAGTGCTTTTACAGAAATCACAAAGGTCAAATTTTTCGTGAACAAGTTTACAGAATCTGCTGATAGAACATTTTTTATAAATCTTCACTTTACTTCTTACTTGCCTCCATAATTTTCAAAACTGAATCAATTGGATTTCAAGCGACGAATGCATTTTGGGCGCCATTTGCAAAATAATCAACCATGTGATTGGCTGTAAAAAGCAATCTCAACCAAAAGCACAGGTCGTTGCTTTTATAAATAAAATAAATAAAATAAAAATATTCTTTTACGCATTTGCTTACAAAATTCATGGTAAAAACAACATAAACATTCAGTTGAACGCTCCTAGTATTTTTATTACATACCACATCTTCAAAAATATAAAACAAAAAAATAAAAAACCTAAAAATCATAGCAAACAAAGCGCCATTTTGTATTGCTAAACAACCCACTTTTCTACTTATTTTTTTTTCCAACTCGTAAAAGACAATTCTAAAACGAATTTTCCCATCGACCTTCCTTTTCAATGAATAACAGGGTTGCTGTTCAGACTCAAGATGACTAGTCCAAACCAATGACACTTTCCTTTTTAAAGAAGAGAGAAAAGAAAAAAATAAATGTAACGTCTGTATAAAAGGAAACTAAAGCAGTCAGTTCATTATGTGGCCTTTCATACATCTTTCCCAAACACTATTCTCTTCATACTAATAATTTCCACTACAACGTGACAACATTTCCACCCAACCTCAACATCTTTCATCTATTAATAGATATAATGTAGCCAACCTAAACTAACCCTTGATGCTGCACAATTCTTCCATGTCAAAAACTAGATATTATAATCTGACCTAAATAAAACGACAAAAACTTTCTACTCGACAAGGAAGTCAACTCTGTGAACCATCTACGTAAATGAATAAATATTCTCAATAATTATCATACTTCTAATTTCATACCACTTAATTACCGCATCTAAATCTTGGACAATTTAATTTACATAAATAAATCTATTTCTCACGACAAATTTCATTACACAAATGTCCAAGTCATTTTTCTTTTTAACTTGCTTCAAGAGAGAGAGAAATGACAGTTAAAGTCACCTATAAAACCTAATAATACCCAACCAATTTATTTCCCAACTCGATATTTTATCAAATATTCCCCTCAATATTAAACTTAAAAAAAGAAAGAAAAAAAAATTAAATTTCTCTTTTCTTTCACCTCTAAAACATTTTGGAAATCATACGACCCACTTGATTCAATTTGAGCTTCATCTCAGTTTGCACCAGCCGTGTAACAACAGAGGTAATTCTATAACCAATTCTATGTCTCACGTTTCAACAAATCACGTATCCTGTAATTCGACATCTCGAAAAATCTAAAGAAGAAAACATACTCACTTTTTTCATCATCTATATAAATATAAAACATATCCAATTAAAATTCCACTCATTTCGAATTCGAGAATTCTGTAATAATAAAATTATGCTTTCAAAACAAAAAGAAAAATTTTATAAATCACTTTATATTTCCTCCAATCATTTCCCAGATTTCACATCAAAACTAAACTCATTTTACTTCCGAAATGTCAAAATGTCAAACCTAAATTGATATTTTTAAATAAACATACTCTAAACTGAATTAAATTCTCGGTAATCGCATCGAAAATTACAAAGTTTAATTCCAAACAAATATTATTTGTCAGTCTACACCTTGGCCTACTTTCTGTTATGCACTCGAAATTAGGCTACAACCCGAATGACTGATGTTGAATAAGGAAGAAAGTCATTTATTTTTTCAAAAATATTTTCCACATAAAAAAATAAACCATTTCCTTATACAAATTTTTTAATGTACCATCACTAAGCAATCAACCATAAAATACACACTTATTTAATATATTTTTTTTAATTTTTTACATTTTTATATAAATATTATATAACTGAACTTGGCGACCAACCACAAAACCTTTGCTTGTTTATTAAGACTGAGTTTAACTTGGAACCCAAGTTTATTTTCACAAACCGCCCTATTTACATCGCCATTATACCGGATGATAAGTTTAAAGCTTAAACCAGACCCCGAGTAATTTTATTTAGAAATAAAAATAATAAATAATTATAAAAAAATTCATCTAATTTTATTTCGTTTTGGCAATTTGTTATTTTTCTATTAATTTTTTTTTAAATAAATGTAATAATAATTGTGTAATCAAAACTTTTTCAATTTCCATCACGTTTCTAAACTAATTTTAAAACCTTAATTGCAAGGAATTTTGTTAGCAACTGGTGTTACTATGGCAACAAGTGGATGCACAATCACAAGAGGCTCAACCAACTTTACAACACCATTTTAAATTCAAAAAAGCACCTTCAGTCAACAAGAAGGAAAAAAATTATTTTGAATGTCACTAAATTTATAAAGTCCATACATAATGAATTAATCTTTTCACGCCATTTTTATTGAAATTTTATTTTTCACCAAACAGGAAAATATTTTTTGAAAAATAATAGAAGCAAAATTGTAAACGATTAACTCATAATTCACTAACATAATACATTTTCATCGTTACTAAGAATAATTTTCCGCTGTAGCCACATGTGCATAAACTATAATCGCAACTATTTAAATAGTTACGCAACTGTATAGAAGGGTCATTTTGCACAAATCTCAGCTCAACGGAGCTCGAGTTCTGGCAAAACTTCAAAGACGACGTCAAACAAAAATCCTACGTCAACATCGTTGTCATGGGAACCTCTTCCCAATTTCCACACTGACAAAACAACACTTTCTGAGATGGCGGCCGAACCGGCTTGTTTTTGTCGACCAAATTATCAACAGGTGAAAAGGACACAACAAAAGCTCTCCAAATCCTTTCAATTAACTCGGTATTTTCTCTCTACAACTGACTCGACAAATATTCTAAACATTTATTTACCTTAAAATAAATTTATTTATTTAATAATCGATTTTTTCAACATCAATTTTAAACCAAACAAAAATAACAAAATAACTCAAAATCCAATACAATAAAATATTATAATACATTACATAATCGAATTTACAAATTTCCTAAACACTCAACCAAACTATTTACTCAAAAAAAATGCTAATCTAAAATTTCATCATTTATAATTTTATAGGCACACAGCCAACTTAAATACACATTTAAAACTAAAATGGCAACATCAAAATAAAACCTTTTCAGACCTCATAAATCCAACTTTGCTTCATCTAAGTTAACTTTCAAATTCTTAAAAAAAATTCAACAATTCGCTCTATCCTTCCATTAGAAAAAGAGACATCAATCACTATCAGCAAGAAAAGGTTAACCCAAACGTTGTATTTCACAATTTGTCACTGGATTTACTAGTAGATTCATCTTTCCACGATAAAACTCCAACCACAATCCATCTGACCAACTCCCCACTATAGGAAAAATATATGTTTTGCTAACAAATTTCAAATGTCTCCTTGAGTTTGACTGTAGGCGGTTCATTTCAATGTAACTGAATGAGAGGTTCCAGTGCTTAGTTCGGAATTTAAATTTTCCTTTTTATTCTCCTTATTCGTGTTTTAATTTGATTGTCCCTGGATTCCAAATTGGTTGTCTGTGAAGGTTTTTGTTTTTCCCTAAGCCTTGCAAGCTCATTTCCATTATATTTGCATTAGTTTAGCAAATATTTAGGGATATTTGTAACAATAAACTTTTCACTCCCAACTTGATGAGTCAATAAACTGCATCTCGGCTGGCACATCATTGCCAGACACCACTAATTAAACTCAACCTTTTAGCATAATATAAAATCAAATAATAACCTCACTCTCGATATTACTTCACGTTTAGTTACTCATGACCTTAACCAGTTTAAAAAAAATTAATAAATTATTAATTTCGCTTTTTTCACTTCAAATAGTTTCAATATTTGTACTTATTAAACAAATATTTACTCAACTTTTCACCTAGCTGAAGTAGATTTTATTTCAAATACTCAGAAATCAATCTCTAAAAATTACATCACTCACAAATAACATACTTAGCTCATTTTCTACGCTTCAAACAGCTCATTTGCTAAGTTTTAGTGTTCCGAGTTGTTAATAAGTTATGTAATAGTGAACTCATACCTATTAAGCTCTTTCACAATTACTTTACAACTTTCCCCGACATCATTTTAGCCAAAGTTTGCGCTTTAGCTTAAAAAATGACCCTTTGCCACGTCGAAAGCAGAACCTTTCCTTCAATTTTTATTCCAATTCTATGTCTAAAAATTTGTATAATCAGGTTACGCATGTCTAAGTAACTAATAAACATTGTCGACAACTTTGGATAAAAAAAGTAACCAATTACAGTAGTAATATATACACAGGCACATTTCCTATTATCTAATACTCCTATTTGTCTTCTAGCTCAAACCAGCGCCAAACAGTGGCAAAAATCCAAAATTATGTCAAGATAAAACACTCCCACACCACTTTACATTATTTAAGGGTCAACTGACCAATCATGATAGGCCTTTATGAAAATATTTTTAGCTGTCATCTACGCCTTGTCCAAACAAGATTAGCCATAGAAATCGTGTTTTTCAATCTCTATCAACCATACCTCAATCTCATACTCAAATTTCACTTTTCAAATCTTCAAAAATTGCAATAGCTAAAGGCTTAACCGCACTGTGACATGCAATATCCAATATTCTGCCTATTAATTTATTTTTAAAAATTAAAAATATAATTAAGAAACTAAATTACCAAGTGCAATATTAATTTCATCTGCATCTAACTCATTCCTTCCCATCTTAAAATGTAATTTCAGTATTTAATTGTGCTCAAACTCTTTTTATTAGACTCAACTATTTTTTAAATAGACATTTATATTACTGGAATTGTAAATTGGTCTGAAAAGTTTACCTTGAAACCAACTCTCAAGGTCAACTTGTGCCTATTTCTCGGCTCACTCCTTTCGTGCCTTATCAGTCACCTTTATCATGTGATTAGTTTCAACCTCTTCTTCAGATCTCCAAGTACAATGACCAGGATGAAAAACAGAAAAATAAAAAAAGAAGTTAAACAAGTTCACTATTTTTTAATACAACTAACGAATCAATTAATGTCAGACCTAATAAAATAACATTACTTCATTCGTAAAAAAGCAAATACGAAAATTAACAATAAATTTCATTTATTAACTATAACAAAAAGCAGCCATGAAATTATAACATTTTTTTTAGTGTTCATTAAACTTGTCAAGGATCATCGCCGTAAGGCGACACAAAAGGACCCATTATTTTTAAACAACAAAAAAAATGGAAAATTACTTTCCATTTTTTTTGTTTTTTCAACTAAAAAATAGAAAAGATCATAGGATATTCACATTTCCTGTAGTGTAGCAGCCATCCATGTAATTATAAAAAGTTAGTGTTTTATTTTAAAATTAAAAAAAAAATAATAAAAAATTTCCAACAAAAGAAATAATAATAAAGCAATTATCCAACTTTAATAAAATAAATACGTAACTGTCAAAGTATATTTTTTTTCTAACAAAATAATTTTAAAAACTTCAGACTGTTTATCAATATACCTGTTTTTCCTAGTTCAAAATCTCCAAGCATATTTGAGTAACGTTTAAAAAAATACCAACATTATGATTAACAAATTTCCAAGAAGCTCATGTAATCCGTTGGTAAATTTAAAAAATTATTCAAATAAAATTCCTTAAAATCTACTGACATCACATTTTTATTCTGATCATTGTCAATTACTAACATTTAGTTCATGTTTTAAGTTCCGGAATTGAAATCAGGACTCCTAAAAAAGTTACCTCTCATTTAACCATCAGAACCACTTAATTTAACAGCACACACCCTTCATAATTCAATTTTAAATTCCATTTGTTTACTAAAACATAAAGCAAGACTGAGATAAGGTTAAAAACTCTCACTAAACTTGCAACGGTCACACACCAACTTGACCTAATTCACTTTCTTTGTTTTCATCAACTTAAAAACCAGGCCTAATCAGTTGCAAAATCAGTTAAAAACATTCAACTGATTGACGTTTCAAGATATTTCCTTCTCTTAACAAGCTATTGATATTTACCCACACAAAATGTCAACCGTTGATAAATGTATTCATATAAAAATAAATCTTTGTGTCAGGTATCAAGCATTTTAGCAATTTACATTTTTTTTTAGAAATTTTATATTCAATTAAACTGTTGCGCAGTTCAGCAACAAGTTGTTCATAGATCAATTTCGACTATAAACTGTATCCAGGAAAAAAATTAATAAGAATAAGCTTATTCAAGATAAAATTTATACATTGGATCAAAGTAATAAATTCAAATAATATGACCAACAGTGACGAAAGATAAGAGAACACAAATAAGGTACAATTATAAATACGTGTAGCACGGATTCAAAGATTATGTATAAATAAAAGAAAATCGATAAATCTAATATTGTACTCACTTCTCCTCAAATTTTAAAATTTTTAAACTACTAAGTACATATGTATGTATATATATATTTACAGAAGTAATATACATTCGTTTATACGTTTGAATAAAGGTCTTTACAACAAAATAAATATTGCAAAACGTCGGTACTCGATCACGTATCACAAAAACAAATCTTTGTATATTTACCGACTAAATGCGCAACATATGTGGCTTTTATTACGACTAATAAAAGTCCAAATTACTCAACTAATTTTGTTTAGCTATTAAAAATGATAGTTTAAATAAAAATATATTTTAAATGTTTTATTTTTACTTGACAATCTCGTTATTATCGTACTACCGATTTCTCATACCAAACAAAGCACCAAACGCGTGAAAAAAAAATTAACAACGGTCTTCCATCATGTAAAAATAAAAATAATTCACATTTAAAATTCGAGGGAAAATAATTGAGGTCTAGATCGAAACATAAACATGATATTTTTGTTATATCAAAATACACTAATCCTAAACACATCACCAAAACTGATAGTGAAATTGTGAATTAAAAATTTACCTCCATTACGTTGTCATTTCCTAAAGCCCATCTTGGCTGCTTATAGTGTTGAAAATCATTCTCTGACTGTGGTCGTTGGAAAAAATACGCTACCATAGCATCATCTTGAGAGCGAGCCGAATTCTGTCTGGCACCACTGACTGACGCCATCTGAGCCTGGACGTTCGAAAGCATCCCCTCATTTGCTGCTGGCCCTGACCACTTCATTCACACTAGAAATAGGAAATGTAACATTAGTTTTAATATAAGTACAAAAATGTAAGGGTCATTCATTTCGTTAAATCACTTAGAATAGCCACCAAAATACGCAACTCACTAGTTACAACACAATAGAAACATGGCGCCTATAGATATCGCGGAAGATGGTTGTTGATGATAAATTTAATTTCCGATTAACAAAGGCAGTTAGATCAAAGTTTTTTCGGTATTTAGACAGCCGGATGATCAATATATATTTAAAAAATATATATGCTTCGGTATGGGCTATTACTTACCACGATGATGAAAGATTTAAACAGGATTGCGATTCCGTTCAAAACATGGCACTCGACATATTGGGCAGCAACGCATTATGGATACCATGTGCATGTGCTTTCAACTGCGTCAGCATCCGTTTACAAACGAACAAAAGACTAACGCTGGGATGCTTGTAAGGACTAATAATAAACTTAGAAATCTTTTTTTTTAATAATAATTAATTATAAATTAGTTTTTTTTTAATTTGTGTACTGTAAAATACATAAATAAATGATTTTATTCGTATTTTAAACTGTTTATTTCCAAAAAGTGATTTTATCACAAGTATAGTTACAATGCATTATACACTTTTAACAAATTATTTCCTCAATAAGTTTAAACATTAGCGTGTTCGTAAATAAAATGAATATAACAAGTTATTTATATAAACTTAAACAACAAATAATTATTATTATATCGCCTTACAAAACAAACTAGCAGATTATTTTAAAATTAAGTTTTAGTCTAAAAATTAAGTAAATAAAATTTATCTGCTGCTTTTAATTGTTACTGTGCTAATGAAAATTATACTTCGGAATTAAAAAATACTTGGAAGTAATTAACAGTAATTTAGAATTCAGCAAAAATTACAAGCCAATCGAAAAAATATTACATAATTAATTAAAAACGAAATAGAGTCCACACGTCCAAAGTTTTTTTCTTCTTTTACATAACATTACTTTTAATACCGTTTATTTTACAAAATTTCAATAACATTCGAAAACTTTCAAATTAAAACTAAAAAAGTGATTTTTTTCAACCTTCTACAAAGTGCTAATGTTTATCCTTTGTTTACAATTGTATCCATATTTTATATTAGCCATTTTTGTTAATAAAATTAAAATATCCCATTTTTATTTCATTATTTTAAAATCTATTAAACCACTATTCTAAGTTAGACAAATATGAGCCTTCATGAAATTGCAACATTAAAACACATGAATTACAAACACCAATCTTAACAACTATACCATGATGAAAAAGCCCATTACATAGACAAGTATGAAAAAGTTGAGATAAGAAAAAAATTATTTAAAATCGTGTAATCAAAAAGATATCAATTCACAACCAACAGAGGAAAAAAAAACAGTTCATCAAACTACATTCATGATAAAAATTCGTGATTCAGCTTTTTCAAATTCCTGCAAATTTCCTTTCGTATAACAACAACAAATTGATTTAGGCACATGTCAACAACATAAACCTGAGCAGTGTTTCAAGTCTTCATTCTCAAATTATTTCATATGTTTTAACAAACATATATAAAATATATATATTATATATACATACTACTGAAACACTGCATTCTTTTTTTAGAAAGTAAACAGAATGAAGACCAGAACATTTTTTTTATTATAATTTTTTTTTTAGAAAAAGATAAACCTCACCTTGCATTTTTTTAAGTATTTAATATAACAACAAGAAATGTAAGAAGCAAGGTTTGATTTCAAAATCGAAGAACATCAACGTTTACTCTTGGGTTTCCTGCGTTTCTTTTTCTTGTTGGACGTTCCGCTTGCAGTTTCTGACACTGGACTTAAGGTATTGCTATCATCTTGTTCCTCTAGGTCTTTTTCTGTAAATTATATTAGTCAATTAAGAAATTAATTTTATAATTCTTTAAATTTTCCATCTCATAAACGGTCGTTAAACAAAATTGCTACCGTTTTCAATAATATCTGCTGATATTCCATCATCCTTCCTTAATTCTAATGAAACGATTTTTTCTTTTGTGGTTTCAATCTAAAATGCAATCAAAACTTAAAATTAAAAACAAACAAACAAAACAAAACAATTTTGTAAAACATAACAACAACAAAATATCTATAAGCACACTAAAACAAAACATAACTTAATCAAACTGAAAAAGAATCAGATGAAATAAATAAATAAAATAAATAAATACGGTAATTCAAATAATTCAAAATTTTTAATAGTGGGTTATATATATAATTAGCATCTGGTTGGAAGAGAGCTGTTGCAAAACTGAAGCACGGAAATGGTGCACATAATAAACGTACTAAATACAGTACAATTAATAAAGTAAACTGCTTCATGCTATCAGCTGCATGTGTTCATTTCTATAGAATAACACTAACAACGTTGCTGGTGATGTTAGGACGCATGCAATGATGTGGAAACAGTTTTATTTTTACCCTTCTTTTCCTACCTCCTTTTCAACAGTTTTTTCTATATATTCTATTGTCTTGAGCGTTTTCATGCCAGTTTCATCTATACATTCCTCAGTTTTTCTAGTGATCTTTGAATTGAGCACCCTTTCAGTTTCACGTACTCTAACCTCACCATCACGGCTGTTGAGACAAAGCTTAGGAAAATCTTCTGAAGTCGGCTTTAATGGCGACTTCAACAAAATCAGGTAAGATCGTATTAATTTTTTATGAGATTAGAAAATTAGTAAAAAGGTCGCTACAATTATTTTTAGCTAATGAACACTTATTATACCGTCGTGTCTTTAAGAAACGTACCGTATTATGATTAAAACCTTCGACTTTTCCATTTTCTTTCTGATTATCTGCAGTGTCATCGCTGTGGCCTAACAAAACATCAAAAATTATAGAAACGTGATATATTATTATACAGAAGTAACCAAAATATTAAGAAAGAAAAACCACCTTCTTTATCTTCGACTTCCTCTATCGTTGACTTCTCATCATTTGTCTCTGACATTTGGTTGATTTTGGCAATAACCATTTGAGCTTTTAAAGCATCTTCTTCCAAAGATTTTAACCTGAAACAAGACCACGTATAATTAGATTTATTTTTAGTACATTATATTATATATTAACTACCTAGCTTGTCGCCAGGCAGCTCGTTTCTCAGCTTGAAGTGTCCGCCGCTCAGCTGGTGATAATTTCTTCTCTTCATCAGACATTTCATAACACAGGCCTCCAGTGGCTTTAATTTTTTCTTGCATTCGCTTTTCTGCTTTGGCTGTTCTTATACTACCCATACTAACTAAACTGCTGATGGTGCTTGCAGGCGAACTACACATTTCATTATAAAAAATACATTAATTAATAACTAACACAAATATTGCATTGAAATTTGAAATTTACTAAATACCTTGCTCTTTCCTGACTATCACAAGTTTTCCTGGACTCCGTATCGTCTTCATCATCCTCATCCTCATCCTCATCCTCAGCCAAATTTGAAAGATTTTTAATTTCATGCTCGGATAAAAAGGCAATTTTCTTTTCTGTTGTTACAAAATAAATAAAACTTAGCAAATTTAAAAACAATTACAAAAAGCAAATTACCTTCTTCTTCTTTAAATCTTTCTAATTCGTCTGGAGAGAAATAGCTAAAATGTTTATCTGCGAATAAAATTTGATTTAAATTTATATACAGAAATAATTACTATTTATTTATATTAATTTATTTATTTTTTACCTGGTTTAGAAATTGGTGTTGATGCTTGTTTTTCACTTTCGAATAAGTGTTTCTTTTGATTAAAAGACATTTTTTCTGGACTGGCTTCTGATATTAAAGGCGACTACTTATTAAAACAAATCATAAAAATCTTACTTAATTTTGTTCAAACTTTCTATTTAAACCTGATTATTTTTAGCAATGGGTGATTTTCCTCCTGGCAAACGTGATTTCAAGACAGGATCAGGCACATCTTCATTACTACTATTTAGATCAGTTGTTTCGGGCGTTCGACCAGAATCGACTGATCTCGGAGTAGGAGAAGAAGAAGGTGTGAACATATCGCCACTGCACTGAATCGGTAAATTAGAATCAGGCTAAAACAAAAAATAATATTAATCCATAAACATTCTCTTTAAACTTCTAATTTCACGTACCGGTGGCACCTGGACTGAATGTTTGGACATGACAATAGTTGTAGTTTTTGTGGATGGCTTCGGCGACTCAGTAGGATCCTTCACTTGTTTTTCTGTTACTAATTGCTCAGCAGCTTTAACTACTTCCATTACTTTCTGCTGTACAGATTTGTTTGAAGTCTGAACATTTTTATCCTATTTACCAAATTAAATGAAAATGAAATCAAAACTATTCTCCTCGGAAGCAACTAAAACTTACATTCGTCATAGCTATTACTTTATTATTTGCCTCTCTTTGTTTTCGCAATTTATTCTGAAAACAAAAACACGTAAATAAATAATGTGTTTATAGACATTCGTACAAATATTTTGTGTAAAATTCATGCACAATTACTACATTACAAAACATTCAAAACATGCTCAATCAATACTACTCGACAACAATTCTAGAAAATTCACCAATGTGCTACTACAACAACATCGCATCATTCAAAAACAATTACCAGTTTTTCTTTGTCGTCTTCTTCCCATTGAGCAGTTTCCTTCATATGTTCTTGTTCCTGAAACGCCAATAAATTACACACCACACTCATTCATCACTTTTAAAAAAAATCTTCTTTCAACCTTTGCTCTTTTTTCTTAAAAAAATTACTTGTAAAAAAATTGTACTTAATAAAAAATTAATACCTGTTGAATAATTTGCGACTCTTCATCATCACGATCGATTGATGATACCGACTGCGACATTCGTATTCGCTCTCCCGTATTAAGTTTCTCTGCCTCAGTTGGGTCGTACCCATCACATACCAATATAACAATCGTTTCACCAGCACTGCGTAAAACTGACACTGCTTCTTGATGTGTCGCCCCCAGCAGACTTATGTTATTCACCTTAATAAAATAATAAAAGCTTAATAAATAATACTTTTATCTTTAAATAATTCATACTTCAATTATTCTCATGCCAACTTTAAGTCGTTTATCTCGAGCAGCTGCACCATCTGGATTAATCTACATAAAAAAATTACACATTGTAATGAGTTTAAGTTAATATAGAAAAAAATAATATATGTATTACTCTCGAAATAAAGACTCCCTCATCAGTTTTATCAAATGGATTCCCAGGGTGTCCTCGAGCTCCACCTTTAATATTCATTCCTAATTTTTCGCCTGGTTCTTTCACTATTTTAAATTCCTGAAATGTATTTTTCAATATTTTTAATAAAAAGTTTCTTCAAATTAAAACAAAAATAAAAATACTTTACCTGTAATCCTGATGGTGGTGGTTCATGTCTAACAAATAAGCGAATTTCTTGATTCGCATCCATCAATGCATTGACAGCTTCTTGATGAGTTGCTTTACTAATATCATTCCCATTGACAGATAAAATTCTATCCCCAATTCTAAGTTGTTGTGTTTTTGCAGCTACACCATTAGGAACAATCTAAAAAAAATTATTGATTTATTTTATCCACTCAAAAATTGTTTACATCATTTTTCAAATTACTTTGGAAACAAAAATTCCTGGTTCATTTATTCCAAAAGGGTGTGAGGAATGATCAATTCCACCAATAACTCCTAAGCCTAATGAGCCAGAACCCTTGATTAGGGTCACTTCCTGAAAGAGAAACCAACTGTGATTCTCTATCAACTTAAAGACAACAGTACAAACGGTACAACAAAGCATTAAACATGAAAACAGATTAGTAGTAAAATGTATCAACATTTTAATGCCAATATGAAGACATAAAAAAAACCAATTACATTTAACAATAAAGTTGGTATTTATTGTCATTCATGCAAAGCAACATTTGCAAGTGCGCACCTTTTTTTTTAAATAGTTATTATATTATTATTATTATATATTAAAATAAAATTTCCTACTTTTAAAATATAACATACTTACATTATAAGATATTTTAAACATAAAATAAAAATCAAAGCTTTGTTGCCACACTTACATGTCTGGTAAAATGTATAAATAAAACTGAAAAAATATGATTGAAACGTTTTAAAATAAAAATTCAAACTTAAAAAAATATCCCAACTGTTTTAAAACTAGCCAATGCAAATAAAAAGGATGTAAGGAACTAGGAAATGAACACAATGTAACCAATATTTATTTAAATTTTTGTCAATTGCTCATATTAAACCATCAATTTTTTAAATAAAATACTGATTTTGATTAATTTATTTATTTAATAAATCATTAGAAGTGCATTAAAAAAACTCCATCACCCATGCATAAAGCAGGATCATGCAATATTATTTAGTATTAAAAATAAAACAATTAGTAAATATAAATATTTTTTTTTAGTAATTAAAAACAATAAAATTAATAAAATCATCCAAACATGAAAAGTATGACATTTCATAATCTAATTTTCTATATATTAAAATATTTCAACTAATATACAAAGATGGCAAATGCAAATATGATGCATGGTAACATTCCTTAATTAATTATAGAGAAAATTTAAAATAAAATTACTTAAAGCAGAAAGTAAACAAGAAATTCTGCAACTTATAAAGAATAATAAAATAAAATTCTCATGCATAACTTTAAGTTTTCCTATCCCATAGTTCCAAACGTGCTTCCATTCATTCACCATAAACATACAACATGCATAAACACATCAGACATGTCGAAATTAGTACCATTCACAAACATTCAAATTTTATAAGTTAGAAAATAGAAATCAAAAAATGATTTATTTCAAATAGCCAATTAGAATAATTTCGACTTATTTCGTGTGTTCTAATCTCCTATACTGTTCCCTACCTCCTCAGGTAGGCGAAGTGCCAACTTGTTGTCTGTAACACGTGTGGTCACTGTCTCCGAATAAGTGGACTTGGTGATCGTTTCAGTCACCCTGCCCAATGTTGTAGGTGCAGGAGGAAAAAGTTTCAAGTTCTCTTGTGGATCAGTCTGTTGAATTGTTACCGTGACAATGGGGCCCTTAGAAGGATCCTTATCAGCAGGGGCAATAGAGGAATTGGGAAAAGCAGCGTTGTAGAGAGACATTTGAGGTTCAACCAATGGCTTATCAGGTGTAATCATGGACACAGCCGGTGTTATCGTTGGTTGCTACAAAAAATAGTAGAAACAAGTGTAAATAAGGATCAGAACTAGGATTAGGAAATAATCAATAAAACTATTTGCACAAGTAGAAAAAAAGAATCAAATTAGTTTATTTTTCATTTTCTGTTTTAAAAAAACGTTAAAAAAATACTTTTTCAACATTTCACTTTTCTTTTAGATAAATCATAAAATACACTATAATTTCCTAATAAATGTCAAATCTTGAAACTATCATTAATTTAAATTTGTTATCCATGCCAATAAACAAACCACACGCACTAGAACTCTGCAATTTACTCAATTTTTTTTCATCTGATAGCGGAAATAATTATACATACAGTAAATCTAAATTTAGTAAGCAAATATAATAAAATCATAAGTTTATAAAACCAAAGTAATGCCCTGATTTTAAAACATTCTCATTTAAATTTTAGATAAATTTCTTTTTTGCATTATTCTAATCCTAAATTTTATTACATTAAACTTAGTAATTTTATTCTAACCAACGAGAAAATAAAATTAATCGAATCAATAAATTTCCCTTTAAAATTGCGGAATTCACCCATACAATCTGCACTCTAAATCCCAAATTTTCCAAAGGCAAAAAAATTTAATTAGATTCTAAATAGGACATAGACCTTAAATTTCAATAAAACGACCGAACATATCTTAAATTATAAAACTCAACATAATTTAGCATTAAAAAAATAATACGTCCATTATCTATAATCTATAATCTATAACTCACATTAGGTTGCTGTTGATGCTGTTGGAATGTTACTATAGGTCCTGTAGCATTGTGCTGAGGAGCTTGAGTGCTGTACGTTCGGAAATTGGAATCAGCCATTGTTGTAGGCGATGGAAAGTTGAAGACAGTTGCATGTTGTGCTTGGGGCAATTGATGATTTGAGATGTGACTCGTTGTAGTATTGGTTGGAGATACACAGCTCGGCGGCCTAAATGTTGAAAAAGTTGGCGCAGCAGTAGAATATGATGATATGGTAACAGCGCTTGGTTCGACTTTCGTGGAGAAAGTTGTGCTAGTCGTTGTGGACGTATACGGCTCGTTCCGTAATCCTGGCAACTTAGTATAAATCGAATACTGTGCTGGAGTTGAAGACGGAGCCGGTGATGGCGATGGTGATGATGATGGCGACGGTGAAGTTGCAGAAGGTGTAAGAGGAGACCGGTATCCTGCATAGTTCGGCCGGTTAGCCATGTAGGATCCTGAAGAATAAAGACTCGTTGTATAAGGTCTTGGAAGACCGTATAATTTGGGCGATTTCTCTGGCTGTGCTGCTGTTGGTGTGATTGTGTCAATTTCATGACTACGTTCTTTAAGAGCTAAGTGTTCGCGTTGGACGGTTAATCGGATAAATCGATCAAATCCAGTGAGCATGGCAACGGCTTGATCATGGCGAGCACCTTCCATGTCAACACCATTAATCTGAGAAATATTTTTAAGCAATTTTATTATTTATTGCAAATATTTATCCTGTTATTATTCTTACAGATATGACTTTATCCCCTACTCGTAACTTTCCATCTTTCTCAGCTGCACCGCCTTCAGCAATGCGAGAAATATATATAGACTAAAAGAAAAAATAATAATAATTAAAAAAACAATAATTGAGAAATTGAAAGCTGAAGTACTTTTAATCTTACATCACTTCCATCAAGATAAGGTGAACCTCCGCGTCCTCCTGCAATACTAAAACCCAATCCAGTGCTATCTCGAACAAGTACGGTGTGAATAAGCTGTTAAAAAATTAAACAAAATTTTAATAATTCAAATGAATGAAAATGAAAAAGCTGTTAACCTCAGTTTTGATTTCCATTTCAGGTTCAGGAGTTTGTGCTAATAATGGAGACCGAGAACCAGGCGAATAACGATCTTTTGGTATCGGCGATATGGATGCTGGTTTAAGATGTATATTTGGTGAGTCAGGAGTTTGTGGAGTTAAGAGAGATGAAGGGGTATGAGTGGGAATGGTCATTGAATTGATTGTCTGCGAGAACAAAAATTGTGTGTAATTTATTTATTTAATAGTGCTATATAAATTTAATAAATACCTTGGCCGTTTTTCTTGGTCTTTGAGATTTCCTTTCAATTATTAATTTTAAATGTTTGCCAGCATTTTTTAAAACTTCTACCGCTTCGTAATGGTCGACACAATCAACAGCCATGTTGTTAACTTCAAGAATTTTATCTCCAACTCGAAGACCAACTTTTTCAGCTGGACCATTTTCGGTTACCCGCGATATGAAAATACCCTAAAAAATATAATTATTCGAGTTATAAAAGAAGATAGTGAAATTAAATTGTTAAAAAATATTTCAAACAACACAATAATTAAAACAAATTGTAAATTCATTTAAAACTGTTTCATTAGTTCACATCAAATAGCAAAAAAAGAAAAATATATAGTGTAAAGCGAAATTGTGTCAGAATAGTCAATATTTAACGATTTGTTGAAATTACCACCTTAAAAATAAAGACTGAGATAGTGAGAAACATCTATAAATAACAATATAGTTTATCTTTTAAGAAAAAAATTAAAAAACTTACAAAAATATACTCATGCGTGAAAAACAAGTTACGTAACATGCAATAGGCCAATAAAAATTTCAAGTAACACAACATGGACTATTTTAAGTAGAACTTACCTCACCTTGCCATTCTTGTACAAGAATTCCAAGATTATTAATCAAAATAAAAATTTGTACACAATCTACGAACGAAATCCTCAAACAATACTATCTCAGTCTGTGCAACCATGACAATCAAAAGATGGAATAAAATATTATATCTAATTAAAATGTAAACAAAATCTATAGTCAAATGAAATAGAATTTTGAAACGTGCAGCTACAAACTCATTACTACTAATAAAATAAATCAACAACTTTAAAAAAAAAAAACAACAATTAATTAAGCAACCAAATTTTGCAACCGTTTTGCAACATTTTATTTATTGCAATCACAGATGAAATAGAATTGTGTAAGACCCGTAACCATAGAAGCTCATTTAGAAAGCCACACAGCAAAATCGCTAATAAATAACTGCTTTATTAATATTATTATAATTTAAAAATGAATCGCCCTATAAGGGCAAAAAAGTTACACCAATACACATAAAAAGGTGTTGAAAAACTGCAGAATAAAAATACAGAATTTCTGAATAAATAATTTTTTTTTCAAAATTTGAATATTTTAAAATCTTTAAAAATTCAGCTATTCTGATTTGCTAAAATTTACTGTGGGCATTGTGTCTGTACTTCAGAGTTTCTCTTGGTCCCTGAAGAGATTATGAATAAAATTTATCAAATTGAAATATTTAAATCCTACAGCTGTTTAAAATTCATAACACATTCCCATCAGATCAAACTTTTTCTTTCAGTAACAGCAATTTTTCTGGTATACTCGTTTCTAGATTTACCATTATCACAGTAAGTCTATTCTCATCAAGATGAATAGCAGTTAATGTAACTTTAATTACTACAACAATTTTCACTATTAAAGAAAAACTCCAATTAAATTTCTGAAAAAAAAAAAATAACCAGACACTATAATTATCACTATCATAATTACCTATAATCACTTTCTTTAATACTGTTTATAATTGTTTTTACTCTACTTTTAATACGACATCGCTAATGATTTAATTAAATTATCTTCTTACAAACTCATCTTAAGCCTAAATACCACGGAAAGAACTCAACATAAACGATTAATTTGATTCACAATTCTGCATCTAGTCTTTTTGCAGCTGCACAGCGACTCATGCATAATGTTAAAAGATTAAATAAAAATTTAAATTCCAACTTGATTTTAAATACGATAAAAAAAACTTGAATTTTCTGCTATATTAAACTCGTTAAAAAAATTTGTCATAGATGCACAATTTATTCATATCACAATCAGTATAATTCGCATTAAAAGGGACAATAAAAAAAATTCTATTCCGTTCATAGCAATGTATAAATCTATCAACATCCTAAGTAAATGCAATCAGATTATGTCCGTAAGTAGAATATTAGCACCCTGTATTTTTCATTAATAAATATATTCAAATATTTAACATTTTTCTCCATAACCTGAATTACAGACACAATCCCAGCTTTAATTAATGATGTGAGTGCGCTGATATCAAACTTTTTTCGCTACTGCTTTTATTAGAAATGCCTAGCTTTGCTATGAATTTGTTAGTAACGTTCACACTACGAGCACTAGTAGTGGAGGAGGTGGTAGTGACGGTAGAAGTGGTGCTACTCAGCAAATACGATGTATTGGCTGATATGGAAGCAGATACCTCATCATCTCCCTTGTATGGTGTTGAGCCACGCCCCCCAGCAATGCTAAGCCCAAGTCCAGTTGGTCGTCGCTCGACGTAAATTTCCAGTTTTTCCAACACGGTGTCCATTGGCACTGTCATATGATCACCATCTGCAAATTGAAATGACAAATCAATATTTAAATCCTCCCTTTTCCTTTCTTTAATTTTAATAAAATTAATTGAAAATGCAAAACAAACCTTCGCTTTGTGTATGTTCGCTTTCAGTCTCTGGTGGTGTTAATGGAGGTGGTGGAGGAGGAGGTGGCAACTCATCTTCGTAATCACCTTTCTTCATCACCTGAGCTAAAATGGATGCTACCTTTAAAAAGAAAGATAAAACAAAAATTAAAACAAAATAGATATTCTGTTAGTGAATTAAAAAAAATACATTTAAATATGTTAAAAACTAAATAAAATTATAGTTATATGCATAAACCGCACCCAAGAGGAGTTTTAAATAGCATTAAACACACACCTTCTCCTCATCAGCTTTATTAACTAAGTTGATGCGCTTGTTCTTTAGGTGATGTGGGGTATCACGACGGTGTAGGCGGTTTTGTTTCAGTTGCTCGTCAGTGTCTGTTGAGAAACCAACGTGTTTTTCCCCGTCCTGATTGGATAAATACAACATCACACAAACAGGTTTTCACAAAGATGACAAAACACCACCAACATAAATAGAAAGTTATAAGTCAGTTAATAAATAACAATACGATTTTATAAATAGATTTTAAGTTATTATTATAAAACAATGAATAATTAAGCTTACATTAAACATGCGATAAGAAATGAAACGAGAAAAGGATTTTTAGCAGTATTTCAGCAAGAAGAGAGACCCAATATTGCTAAATGGTTTTGACGTCTAAAGCACTCACCCGCCTACTCGGAGACAAGTCATCACCATCATCATCTTCATCGAAGTCGTGATCCTTTTCTTCAGATTCACTGGTTGCAATTGGAGCGCCAGACATCTCAGATTCTGAGGCACTCTCAAGATGAGATGAGGATTTTTCAGCGGATGAAAGTGACACATTACCACCAACAGTAATGGGTTTATTAGCACTTTCAAAAGAAACTTTTGAATCTACAGTTGTTTCATTTTTGTCTTGTATAGTCGGAAAAACTGATTTAAAAAAGGGGGGGTTACAAACTTTACATTTTACAAAACATCATTTCTTAAAAGCAATTAAACTAATACGTTTAAAATCTTGATCCTGCTCCTGTGCTTGAATTAAGGAACTTCGATGTGGCCGGAATGAATCAATATGATTTTCTTCCTATTTTATTAAATTATTAAAATTAAACATTAACATTCCATGCAAACAATTATCAACATCAATTAACATAAACAAAATATATGTATCAATAAATTAATAAATAAATAAAGAACTAAATAAATAAATAAACATCTACCTCGTTTTCATGCGACACTACATGACCATCAATATTTTTGTTCTTTGCTATTAATTTATTATGTCTCATCTTTAATTCTCTAGGATGAGGTGTACTTTGTCGCACAAAATGAGTCTAAAAACAAAAAAAAAGTAAAAAAAATAAAAAATCAACAAAAAAAATAAATACTACTATTCATTGATTAAAAACTTATGTATTATACTTCTCTATTGTCATCTTCAAGCTCTCCTCCCTCTTCTGTGGCAAACTTAACCGACGAAATGCGTTCCGTGGGTACATTTTCCCAGCTTAGACGATTCACTTGATCTTCGGAATTACGCAATAGATTTTCTGTTTCGAAGAAAACGACTTCATTGGTCTCAGGGAGTCGAGGAGACGCCCTAACCAAGCTGTCTACAGCGGAAAACAAATTACATGCACAACACATTTCGTTACATCATCAACAGATATACTGGAATAAAATTTCATTTCCCAAAAGAAAGGATGCTTAGTAAGCCCAAATGTATTCATGCATAAAAAGTACATAAAATTATTGCTTCGAAACTCATGCAATCCTTAAATATATTAAATAAAAAATATAATAAATGTACATACTTTATTATTACACAGTTTGCTATTTAAGAAAAAATAAGATAAAAAGTATGTAATGCAAGGTTTCCGCTGCAGACAGACCGAACTCATACAGTGTATTTATATACGAATTATTTATAAGAACAAAAAGATAGAATTAATTAGTAAATTTATACGGAAAACTTTATAAGTAGATTGAATTAATAAGAACAGTGTTTTACAAATTTTAAAGTAATATTTACCCATGCTCTCTGTATGATATTCTTGTTGAGGTAGCAAAAAGCAGGTGAGTACTTTCATGCCAGTGCGCTCATCAATATCCGTTTGGAACCGTAGCATAGGTTGAGACTGATTTTCTGCGAGCCATAAGGCCTTTAGATTCAATGCTGTGATGGTTATGGGTAGATACTGTAGCCTGAAAATAAATTTAATTCAAATTTTTAAATATTTTATTTTTTACTTTTATTCATTCATTGTACTAAATTTAATTTAAGAACAAACAAAAATAATGAATCCAAATTTGTCAATTTGAAACCCCTTTAATGTGTGCAAATTGTCAGTACGAGCCATTGTAGTCAGGTTATCCAGCTTTTCAATTATCCATGCATACATTCCCTCCGTTGGTCCGGATAATCGAGAGTATAATATACTATTTACACGTCACAGTTAACTCTCGCAATGTAACATTAGCTCTCAATTTAACAAGAAGGTCGAAAAAAAATCTATAGTATGCCAAGGTTAACATATTGGCGATCTATTATCTAGCTAGCTGATCACTGTTAACATTATTCAAAGTTTATTTTCCTTTTCTCGCTAAAAAATCCTTTTAGAAAATCCCTTTCTTTCCTAAGCATTGTTGTATTAGATTTATGACACGCCCTAATGCGAAAGCTTTTATTCTTAAAGTCGAACTACAACTATAACTCTCTAGCTTATTCCTAACAGGCATCTTGAGACTATTTTCAAAATTACATCCATTTTTCAGCCCTTATAGGACAAGAAGATATAAGAATTCTAAATGAGCCATTGCAACAAGCCGTTTCGAAGTGATAAACTGTTCGTATTAACATTTTCAACAATAATAAAAACAGCTGGATTTGATCTTTCATTTGCAAAATCATAAAATACGCGTTATAAAATACGCGCCATTAAGCAAATTTTAAGAACAAAATATTAATAAAAGCATGAAATACGAATTTATCAGGTTTGATGACTCATAATATCCAGAATTCTTCCCAAATACAAAAAAATATACTTTTTTGAATGTACCTGTTTCCTGACACGTCTAACACGTGCAATTCTTTACATTTTCCAGTCTCACTAGGTAGGTATTGCAGTTTGTTATCCCTTAGGGATAAAACTCCCAACTGGATCAGATTTCCGATTTGAGGTGGGAGCTCTTGAAGTCGATTCCGATCAACATTTAGGTTTGTTAAATGAACTAGATTTCCCAGAGTGGCAGGTAACTCGCATAATAAATTCTCAGTTAAAATCAATTCTTGTAAATGTTCACAACTAGAAATAAACAACAGCAAAAATATATTAAAATAAATAAAGGAAATTGTTGGATTCCATTTGATAATCAAACTTACTTTCCAATCAGTGAATTGAGCTTTAGTAATCGATTCTGGTCGACTTTAAAAACAGTCAGCCTTTTCAGCTGTCCAATACCGTCAGGCAAACTCTCTAGTGCATTTTGCGATAAATGAAGATCTGTGAGACTCTCGAGACCAGAGATTTCTTCACACAGAAATTCAACTTTATTCTCCGACACATCTAGGCAAGTGAGTCTTTTCAAATTGCCAATTGTCTGCAATTAAGGAAATAAATTATGGAAAAATCCCTGTTTAAACCAACCATCATTAACTTCTAATTCTAATAAATTATATAAACGGATTTGCTCAATTATTAATGAATTAATTTATCTTCGTTTAAAAAATTACCCATGCATCATTTCTCAGAACACACAAAATCTATCTAAAGATGAAACTTAATTCCACCATACCCATTAACTTAATTTTTATCCCCTAAAACTCAACGTTAAATTTTAATTTTCTATGTTTAGTCTGTTTCCTGTAAACAACCTACTAGCTTTTAATGAGTTTAAAGGAAAATATTAATTTAACAGAGAAGGGGAAAATAAAAAAAACAAAGCATGAAATAAATTGGCCTGTCTCGAACACGCACCGTGGGCAGCTGAGAGAGCTCGTTGCAGTCTAACCAGAGTTCTTGCAAGGCTGGCAGCTGACCGATGTTATCAGGCTGTAATAAAAAAAATATGAAATCTTGTCGTTAAAATAAATCATCATAATCAAATTCAGATTTATGATAAATTGAAAACTAATCCACATCTGTTTTTATTTAACGTTAAAAAATAAAGTGAATCAATAATTTTTTCTTGGAAAGCGAAAAAATAAAAAGTAATTGGTAACAATGATTATGTAATAGATTTTTCAGGTGAGTAAAGGCACCTGCCGCATTGAGTGAGTAATTATAATTTTTTTTTTCTCAACGCTTTCGCGGAGATGAAAATAGCAAAATTAATGTTTATTCGCCAGCCAACTCACCAGTTGCTCGATTTCGTTATTTCCTAAGTCTAGTCTTTCCAATTTGGTTAAAGAACTGATGGAATCAGGCAGAGTCGTCAATAAATTTTCACGAAGTTCCAACGATCGAAGATTAGACAAACTAGAAAATTAAAGATATAAAAAAGAAGAGTATGAATAAAAATTTTTGTTTGTAGAGAAAAATTATAAAAACAATAAAAATATCCAAAAAACTCACCTGCCAATATCAGCAGGCAACTGCCCAAGGGAAACATCGTTAAGGCCTAAAATGGTCAAATTCTTCAGCTGAGTAAATCCAGGCGGAAGCCTATAAATAAAGAATAAGTCCCATCACATATGAAAACTGAAATATTTCATCTAATATTTTAACCAAATTAGGTAGAAAATCTCCAAATAAATCTGAGTAATTTTTAATGTTTCTTTTTGACGCACAAGACCTTTTCGCCCATGCGCCATAAAGTTTCAGATTTTAAAACCTTAAAAAATCAATGCTAAACTCTAACAAAAGTTCCTTTTCATTCCTTTTACTTTAATTACATTTTACAGTAACGACCCTTGTCAACTTTAACCTATTAAAGCCACTGAATATGTAAAGCATTTTACGACATATAATAAATCAATCTGTCCAACACATTTGAAATTAACAGGAAATTTCACTGACGTCTTAATAGATTTTAAGTGTTCCAATTTTCTGCTCTTATGTATCTAAATGATTAAATTCCTTGTTGCATGCATAAAAATTAATACGGTATTAACATTTTAAAATCATGCTTCACACATTATTTAAATTGCACATACTTGGCTAATAGAGAATCACATGTTAACAGGATATTGTGTTTCTCAATAAATCGCATAATATCTGCATTAATAAAATGTCATTTCATTTCTCTCATTACTCTTACAATCTATTAAAGATCATTAGGTTAAATAACTGATTTTATTTTCAACTTCTACTGTTTCAAATTAATATTAATGAATATCAAGCTACTTTATTCATTACGTATTTATAACACTGTGATTTAATAGAGTACAAGCACGCGTATAAAATCTAATATTTTATCATTTTTAGTTATAAATAAATTAAAGTTGTCTGCATTTTTTAAAGTCAGGTAAGTTTTCATTTGAAAATTCCACGAGTTTACAAGTTTTATTGCTCCAAAGTGAATATTAAAATGCCAAGTTGTGTATTCCTTTACGGCGCTATTTTTCATCTAGACAGAGCAAAGTGTTTGGACATTAAGAGCATGTGATTCTGTCTTAATAACAGTGTATATAGTTCGTAGAATAAAATGTCATGAAAAGGGAAATTAAAGAGCACTTATAAAATTCATTTTCAAGTAAAAGCAAAGTAATGAATCTTTCTCGTAGATTAAGCCATCATGTCAACCTTCATAAAGTTTAAAAACTTTCAAGAAATTTAACTATTTGACCTTTAGCACTTAAACCTCTAACAAATCCCAAAATCTTTCTAGAGGAGTATACGTGAAAATATTTATCTCATTCTAAATTACATGAGTCCTCGACTTACGCGAATTCAACTTATGTAATGTCAAGAATGTAAATCTCAGGATTTAGAATTTATAAATCCCTAAATCGGAGTAAATACGTGTAAATCCAAATAAACCTACACAAATTGAAAATAAATCCACACCAATTTATATAAATCTACAAGATTTAGGATTTATAAATCCTTATACGCGAATTTAAGATTTATAAATCCTTAAATCGGAGTAAATTCGTGTAAATCCAAATAAACCTACACAAATTGAAAATAAATCCATACAAATT
>JAQFZN010000432.1:0-30668 GCA_034687075.1 Geophilus carpophagus
CTGTTCTCCAACTTTCTTTCTAATGTTTAATGTTTGTCCCTAATCTCTCTTGCAGGAGTTTCCTATCTTGATTTTTATCTGACTTTTTTCAGTTATGTTAATCTATCTTAAATTTGTTCCATTACGACAGTTTCAAGAGATATAAAATTATCATATCTATTACTGACACTTGTGAAAGAAAAACATATTTCTTAGCGCATATTTCATTTCAAATTAATATTATTTTAAAATATAAAATAAATATTTTACAGACTTACACTATAACATCCGCACTAGCTGAATTAATTAAAATTAAAGGATATGTTACTCTTAATCCAGCTATTTCTCCAGAAAAATTGACAAGGTGAGGTGAATACGTTTACAATTGCTTGATAATATTCAAATTTTATGTTATTCTTACTAGGAAAAAGAACTGATGATATTCAAATTAATGTACATGGATTTTGTATGACGTTGTCTAGACATGCGCAGAAGATGAGAGAATCGCAGTGACGGCTTCAAATGAGTCTTCGTTGTCAAATAAGTTTTTAATTTATTATACAATTTAAAATATGTGATTTATTAGAATAACTGTATAGATCAAATACGTAATGAGTTTATTCTGTTTAAATGATTCAAACTCAGATTCAATAAATGTTAAATATTTAATTTGATTATGCAAATTTTTACAAATTTATTTGCAAAATTTCATTACGTGTTGTAATAAAATAATAGTTTTATGTTTTTTGATTTGTCTCTTGATCTGGAAAAAAATCAGTTCTACAGCGCCGATTACTTTATTAGAGTGAATTTTCGGCGTTGAATGAGAGTTTATTATTCAATTATAATTCATTTCTATCTCTTTTATAATTAGTTAAAAGTGCCGGAATCTGTTTACCCCAAAAATCTAATCTCCAATCATTTTTTGGTTGATAATTCTCCATTGTAATTTCATTGTCTAAATGATACACGAGAATTTGATTAGGATGTTCAGCTGATTTCCAGTTAACTTTTCCATTAACTGTTTCTTCTATTGGGTATCTGTATTCATACATAACATTTCATGAAAATCTCATTTTTCAAGTTATAAAAGTAAAACCTTCATGCCATGATAACTTGAATTATAAATTAATAAATAAAAGTTTAATCATTGTTTTGAACAATAAATAAAATCAATATATCTAAATATTACAATGATTAAGTAAAATTATTCACTTCTCTTACAGGATGCAATATAAATAACAAATTAGACTGGAATAATGTTTTAATTTGTGTTTTGAATTACTCTCTGGTATTACTAAGTGATAAGTAGCTGTTTAAGTAATATCATTTATATTTTATGAAACTCTGAGCCTGTAAAATATAAAACATAATCCTCGTATAGAATAACCAAAACATTTTTTTCATCTTTATTAATCAATATTAATCAGTAAACATTTAAAGCATAACACTTATAGTAAAAAAAAGAAAACAAAAACAACCTTTCAAGCTACAATGCTCATGCTCAGTTAATACTGTTATCCTGCAACCATTGCCCAATTTGCTGCTCATCTCGACTTAACCATTCAGCATTCAAACGTATTTTCTCCAATGATTGTTGCACACTACGATCGACACCAGAACATTCATTTTCTTTAAAAAATTTCTCAATTTCACTTGCTTTTTCTTCACTTGCAAAGTTCTCTGTGATGTGCTGTATTTAAAAGAAATATATAAAATTTATTAACTAATTTACTTAATTAAAAACAAACTTACTTTAACCAAAGCCGATATCAAGAAGCCACCACAATAAAGTTCCGAGAAAACATCCTTATTCTTCTTAAAAAAATCCCAAGCTAAATCACGTCCGTCTTTATTCAAGGCCACTGAAATAATAACGAACACCTTATCTTGTGATCGCACTTCATCCTAAAATAAAAAATGGATTAAAAATCGTTTAAATTACAGGAATATTTAAAATTTCGTTGACAACTTACCGACATTGCAAAATCTAAAACACTTTGTAAAAGTGGGCGGGTGGGAAGGCTTCCAAGAGCACGTGAAATTCTATTACGTTCCTCTTGCAATTCATTTTCTTTGTACAATTTGAGCATCGTTTTTAATGTAGTTTCATCACCCTGTGCTAGAACAGCTCTGTATACCTTCGAAAGAAAAAATTTAATGAATATTTATTGATTTTAAATACGGCAATTCTAATTCATACTGGCGCACGAAGATCTGCTGGTAAAATGTTCACACCGTTTATGTGTTCTTCAAATCTGCGTTTAGATTCCTCTAAAACATCAGGATCGTGAAATACCGCCAACCTCATCAATACTAGACTTCGTAGTAGAGCATCCATGTGGCCTTCGTTTTCCTTTGGTTCCCATCCTACCAGTTGAGAAATCGGTCCAAAAAGTCTGCGACCGAACGCTCGAAATATGTTCAAGTGAGGTGTGTGCGAGAGTAGAACAGACAAACGACTAGCACAGTCATTAATGCAATTCCAAACAGTGTAATTTGATTCGTTAACAAATGCTTCCATTAACTTTAAGACATCTACCGTCGATGCTTGTCCAGATTGCACCTGTAAAAATATTTATTTTTTAGTAATTAAACTTCAGTTATATTCGTCAAAATTGTTACCAATGCAAACAGATCATTTTGAAGACTTATTCGGTCCAATGGTGGTAAAGTTTGATCTCTGATTGCAGGTAAGAATGATGCTAACATCTCTGATGGATACTGAACACGATAATAACCAATTGCACCCATATTCACCTTCAAAAATTAAATCAAAATTTATTGTAAAATCTAAAATAATATTCCATCACCTTAAATTATTACTTTAACCCAATCTTCAGGTGAAACATGCTCTATGGTAACTTCTGCCGACTTTGAGTCCAATAGGAACTTCTCGGCCACCTCATTTGGTTGACGGGAAGTGCTCAAATTGATTGGCACCATCCACTGCGACGAATTCCCTAATATTTTTACCAAATTTATAAAATAAATATAATGTTTAACTCATAAAATTTTCGCTTTTACCTTCGGGCTTGTTGTCGGCACAAAATTTCTCTTGAGTTAAAGTTAAAATCCTGCTAGTACCTTCTTGTCTTGCTGCTACCTAAAACAGTAATAATTTCTATCTTAATTAAATCACAAATTATTTCATTATAATAATCGTCACATACCTTAATTAGAGGAAAGCCCATTTGTTTAGTCCAGGTGCTCATCACTTCTGCTATGGGTTTACCACTGGCATGTTCGAGTGACGACCACAGGTCCTCCGTAAAGGTATTCGAATACTGGTACTTAGTCAGATAATGGTGCATCCCTTTGCGGAAGTCCTAACAGCAAAACAAGCATAAATTATTGAATTAAACCAAACAAAAGTATAGCTTAAAACATAAAAAACAGAAAAAATAAAAAATAAAAACCTCGTCTCCAATAAAGCTATGCAGCATTCGAATCACTGAAGCCCCTTTGTTGTAGGATATGTTGTCAAAAATCTCATCAACTTCCGCTGGGTGACCAACGGGTACTTCGATAGGATGACTATTGCGCAATGCGTCCAAATTGAGTGCAGGAATCAAAGTTTCAGTGACGAACTGTGTCCAGATATCGAATTGTGGGAAAAGATGTTCAGTGCACAAAAATTCGATCCACGAAGCGAATCCTTCATTGAGCCATAAATGCGTCCACCATTCCATTGTAACTAAATTACCGAACCATTGATGAGCCAATTCGTGACCTGAAAATCAATTTAAGTCAATCATTAACATAAACATTAGGAAATTAAAATTAAAAACACATACTAACGACAAGCGCAATCCATTGTTTAGAAGATGTTGATGTATTCTTAAGATCAACTAGCAATGCAGTTTCTCTGTATGTGACTAAACCCCAATTTTCCATTGCTCCTGATGCCAAATCAGGAATGGCGATCAAATCAAGCTTCGATAATGGATACGCAACGTTAAAATATTCCTTATAGAATGGCAACACTTTACACGCCACCTAAAAAAAATGCTTGTAACCAAAATTCTATTTTAATTTTAGGTAAATTCTCACTTCACAACTAAATTCTCCTTGTTCTTTTTTGCCCAGAGGTGTGTATACGCGAATTAAAACTCCATCCGACGATTTTCCTTCGCAGTAATCGAATTCGCCGACAATAACCGCAACCAAATAAGTAGACATTACAGGAGTAGTTGCGAATTTCACAACACGTAAATTACTGTCGCCATCGTTTGCAGTGTCGCTAATCACATTCTAAAGTATTAAAACATAAATTTAAATGATACCACAAAATAAAATTTAAAACATTTACCATGTTAGAAAGCGCAACTCTGTCATTTGGAACAACTAAAGTTATATCGAATGTAGCTTTCAAAGCTGGTTCATCCCAACATGGAAAGGCTCGACGTGCATCTGTGGACTACATCAAACATAAAAAATTAGTTTTAATGTACATACATATATTCACATTATGCCTCAAAACTATCCGGACACCTGATTAAAAAAAGTTTTAAAGGCTGTAATTTTTTAAATTTTAAATATAAATTTAAAGAAAGGCCTGGCCTTGCGCTATTAAATGAAGTAAGGGAAAAATAATACCATAATCATTACGGTACAGATTTTGATGTCACAAAAGTATCCAGACAAATGCAAAAAATGAAAAAAAGGCATAAAATATAGGAGTCGCAAACCCTTACCTATTTTTTGTTCTCTGGAACGGAGACATTTTTATGAACCCAGGAATTTCCCTAGAGAAATTCCCAAGAAAAATAAAATTTAATAATGTTCTTACTGGTCAAATAGTGCAAAGTTTGATTGGCGACTTTATGATTAAATCCATCGCAGCTTGAGACTTTAAGTTTCTCTAAATTGGGACATATTTCCAATAATGAAAAAAATGACTGCTTGAAGAATTACTTTCACTGTATCCTATGGCTAAGTCCCCAACCTTGGATAATACCGATCTCATTACAATTACAAACAAATCATCAAAGTGACAAACTTCAAAGCATAAAATGCTAAAAAATTCCATTCTTGATAACAACAACAGAACTTTTGGAGTAAAAGTTCAAAAATCACCTTGCTCATTGTAGAACATGTATAAATTGAAATTTTCAAATCTTTTTCAATTTCCACAGATGTACCTTAGAAATACTTGAATTGTCTTAAATTTAATGATTGCAATTTATATTCATCACTTAACAAATCCAATTTAAAATTAAATAAATTCAAACTTTCCAAACAAAGAAGGCATTTTTTGTAAAATCAGACTTTGGTACATGAGACTAATTTTGTTGGTTGTAATATGAAGAACTTGCAAACTAAATTTGCTGTATGAGTTATCTGAACACAATATATCAACTCCATGTATTTGATAAATACAACTCTTGAATATCTAAAAAAAATTTCCACTTTTTTATTGGTTAATACTATTGATCAATAAAAAAACGGGAAACGTTTCTTCCTTGGAGATTTCAGAGTAAGAAAGTAACAATTTTCTGAGGATCGGAGTCGAGGAATCCCCGAGATGAAACCACTAATAAAAAAATTGACTTTACAATGTAGGTACTCTGTTTGTTTGCAAAAATAACTACTTCTAGTCCAATAAGCCGAAATATCTTTACAGTTGATAGCTTATAATTTATACATTTTTTAAAATTTTTTTTTAATGTGGTCCACAAATGTTAATTAGAACATTTGACTGTTGGGCTGGCCATGATTACACACAAATGTTTTTTATTGAGATAAATTTATTAAAAAATTTAGCTGTTTGCTTTAAGTCATTGCCATATTAAAACACTACACTTCTTTAATCCTTTATTTTTAAGCTTTTAAGTTTTAAAAATTTTAAAACATTTCCAAATTTTCTTAAAAACAATATACATTTATTATATCACTAATTAATTTAATGAATTTATAAAATTTATAGCTTTATATTAGTAGAGAAACTCATATGGATCATGGTCAAATTGAGATATTTGATTTTCATTATTCCATTTTATTTTTGCCATATTTTTACTTGTCCATCTGATTCAAATTCATTGTATTTTGACTTATTAAACAAGAGCACATTTTTACAATATGTTTTTGGTTTTAAAAATTTTTTTTGGTAAAATTTATATTTTTAATTGATTTAAAACAAAATCTCAATTTGACTATGAAGTGTAGAGATATTTTTCTACTAACATGGAGCTGTTAATTATATAAATTTATTAATTTTATTAATCATATAATGCTTGAATATAATTTTTAAAAAAATTTAAAACTAATTTTAAAATAATCAGCTCAAAAATAAGAGATTAAAGAGGTACAGTATTTCAAAATAACAATGACCCAGAGCAAACAGCTAAGTTTTTTAATAAATTTAACTGAATAAAAATATTTGTGGATAACTATGGCCAATCTAACAGCCAAATGTTCTAATTAACATTTTTAAACCACATTGAGCAAAAAAATTTAAAAAATAAATATATAAATTATAGGTCAATCAACTGAAAAAAATATGTCAGCATATCAGCTTAAGTGTGACATGAAATATTTTTAAAAATCACTAAAAAATTTGTGTACTTGATACACAAGACTAGGAGCAGTTAGTGTTGCAAAAAGAGTACCTACTCGTTGTAAAGTCAATTTTTTATGCTTGTTTTTATTTTTCTTTCATTTGTCCAGATACTTTTGTGAGATCAAAATCTCTACCTTAAAGATTATGATATTATTTTCCCCTTATTTAAAATCCAAAAATTAATTTTTTTTTACTTCATTTAATAGTCCAAAGCTAGGCCTTTCTTAATCTTTAAAAAGTTTTAATTTATATTTAAAATTTAAAAAGTTATAGCTTTTAAAACTTTTTTTAATAAGGTGTCTGGATATTTTTGAGACATGGTATACATAATTAAGTTTTAAAAATAATTTTATACCTCAAACTGAGTAACTGCTGCATAGCGAGTTTCCCCAGCAGGGGTTGTATATTTACATCTATACAATCCTTTCAATTTATCATTTAAAATGGACACAAATTTCATGCTCAGTTCTGCTTTTCCCACAGGAATTGCAGAAGCAAACTGTAACGTGGCAATTTCATTTTCTGCATCTATTTCCGTTGATGAACTCTTCACAACTAAAAAAAATTAATGCATTTATTAATTGCTTTATCATGTGACATTTAATGTGTTAAAATTTACCCGTTCCATTTTCAGTCCTCACTTCCACAGATTCTATAGAAACCTCGAGTGCATTTAAAACAATCTTATCAACACTTTCAACAACCTGAAATAAAATATTGAAGTTTGTTTCAAATTCATATTTAATTTATGACACGAGAAATATAACTTACATCAATTTGAATAATTTCCTGCCCAAACGTGGTGAACTTTTCCAAGTCAGGTTGTAGAGTTATTGCATAATGTTTAGGAATAATTGTTTTCGGAAGACGTTCGAAAGGTTTCGCGCTAGCCGACGGCATATTCTTCAATTTGACGGATGTATATGTGGACGAAGATGATGGTCTCAAGTAAACTACTGAGCAGGTGAAAGGGCGGTGATTAACAGATAAAACTGTCGCGCCGGACTTTATACGAGTGATAAATATCTGAGCGAAGCGATAATACAAGTTCATAGACAACTAATTAAAATGCGTTTTTTGTTTCTAGGTTTTAACGTCTGTACAGGGCTACCGCTGCTCACAGAATGCCTGGTTTAAATCGAAATTGATCGACGAGTCACTGCAGTGAGAACTGTACTATAACACTTATGTCAAGTCATAGTCGATCACAGCACCGCCTTACGGCAATTCTATTGAACTAAAATAACGTACGAATTCATCTTTCTTAATAATTTATTTGAATTTTCTTATCATATTGATAAATAAGATGTTTGGTAAAGTTTATATAAGTGTAATTTTTTTAATTTCTATGTACACCTAAAATTTATAAGCAGTCTTTTCAGTTTTCACACAAAAAATATTTACAGCTACTAATTCATATTTAATTCGCATTTTAAAGAAATAAATTGATATGGCAGTAATTTCCTACATCATCATATTCTGCTCTTTTTTTACCTGAAAATAGCATGCCTAATAGACAAAAAAAGTCACAAACATTACTTAATATATCAATAATTTTAGATATGTATACAAACCTTCAAAGTTGTAAACATAATCCCTAATTCTCCGTGTTGTAAGTGACTCTCCATGAGATCATCAATCATAAGAACTTCTGAGCCCAAATGTCTAATTCTCGCTCGAACTACAACATACTGAAACACCGGAAATAAATCATCCATTGTCCAAATAAATTCTTCTCCTAAACACGATTGCACTTCCTAGTTTTTATAATTGAATTTTAAAAATATTATAAATAAAATTGTTTTAGTCTAGTCCTAGAAACTTAAATTTAATTTCATACTTTGGTTATTTCCTGGAAAGTTTTATAAATTACTTTTAACTTTTCCTTTGGACTAAATGTTGTACTCAAATGTTGCAGCATGTCGACAGCTTTAGAGAAATGTTCGTCTTTAATGCTCGACAAAATCTATAATTTAATTTCACAAATTAATTATATTTTTCATCATTACTAAAAATACATTTTTGAAATAAACCTTTCTTGGTTCATCATTACTGGTAAACCAGAATTTACTATTAAAAAAATAAAATAAATAAATAAAAATAATAATAATAATACAATAAAAAAAATTAATACTTTTCCACTCCTAAAAATGCCATTAGTGAAAGATCCGATTGGCGATTCCATTTGAGCAAAGTTTGCCAATATCTATCATCATCCTTCTCATTATGTAAGGCATAAAGGGTGAAAAGTGGAGGATAAATTTGTGGAAGTAAATATGGCAAAATGAGACCGCTTGAAGTAACCACATCCCTATTTTCAATAAAATAATTTTATAAAATTTCTCATGTAAATCAAATATTAGTGTCTCACGTTTCAATTTCTTCTTCTTCATCACTATCATCTGTTAAAACCAATGCTTCTGGTTTTACTTTCATCTCTTGACCTTCCGGTGGTAAATTTGGAAACAATATGCGTACCATCCGATAAACTCTTTCAATAAATGAATTCACTTCTGCGACTGCGTGTGTTAAAAGCCGTGGATGAGCTCCTACTCCAATATAAGTTGCTCTGTACACATCTACTAAACCTTCCATTAATTTCCCCAAAGGATGATACGAACAACTAAATGCTTTGTTAAGATAAGCTTGCACTTCACGGTACTTCTCTAACGTAAGTCGTTCGTCTTTAACAATCTGCGGAATTCTGTCCAAACCATCTAAATCTTGTATCCCCGTATATCCTTTAGCACTCGATTTGGACAACCTTTCCCTCCATTTACTAACAACAGCAGCAACAGTTTCCCAAACACGCTGAGTTAATTCACTGCAATCACTATGATCATCTGGAACTCCTAAAATTTCGCAACAATGATGAAATATATCTGTCCATTTTTCATCCGCAGGAACGCATAATGTACCAAAACATCTATAACAAATTTAATATAAATTAACATAAAAATATAGCTAAAAATAAAATAATAAAAATATAACTGTAATTATTACGCAGGTTTGCTGTTATCATGATTTTGATTAACTGCAGCTTTATGTAATGTGCCATTTATTTTAATTCCTTCACTTCTGGATCCAGTAAAATTTCCATCTATTTTATCACCTGATGCAAACGTGAGAGTTCCCTAACAAAAACAAAAAAAACTGATCAATAATTTAATAAAAAAAACAAACAATATTAAAATCTTACTTTGCCACCAAATCCTGTAGCTCCATTGAATTCACCTTCATACCAACTATCGTCTTCAAAAATCACAAGTCCTTGTCCCATCATTTTATTTTGAGCAAAAGTACCCTCGTAATACACCCCATCTAAAGTAACGACTAATCCGTTACCATACCGCTGATCATCTTGCCACATACCCATGTATTTTTCACCAGTGATAATATCGTCCATAACACCATACCCGTTTTTAAGACCAAATGCCCATTCGCCAATGTACATACTTGCAGCTGATGACATAAACTGGCCTTTTTTAAACACTCCATGACCGTGGCACATTCCGTCTTTAAAGTATCCCTCGTATAAATCCTTATTTGGATACCGAATACTTCCTAAACCATTCATTTTTCCATCTTGCCACATTCCGTCCGAAATTGTATTACCATCCTCCGAAGGTAAAATGTATAAACCATCCCTAAATCAAATTAAAACTTAAAATACATACATCTAAAAAATAAAACTCAAATAATTACCCGCATTGAATGTTTTGCTTAAATTTCCCAGTAAACTTTCTTCCATCTGACCATGTTAATTCTCCTCTGTAAAAAATAAGTATATAAAATAATGTCATACTCTTAATAAAATATATTTAGCCTTACAGTCCATGTAATTTTGCACACAACCATGTTCCAGTGTAAGTAGCATTTTGCAAATGTGATTTCTTAACGAATTTATACGTTCCTGTTCGATTTAGAGCAGCACTTAATCTTTGATCACCTGCATTCATCGAATTGTGAAAATGACGAGTTGAAAGCTTTGCTTTGGCCAAACTTGCACGGATTGCTTGATTAAGTGCACAAATCCATTCTGTCTAAAGATTTTTAAATATTAATATTAATCTATACGAATTGCAGTTGTAATTACCTTTTCTTGAGCCGTTGGGCAATTAACTGTAAGGGTTTCTTCAGGCATCATCATTGTAAACGCATTCCTAAAATTAAATAAAACAAAAAAATTAAATTTTTGCTTTATAGATAATTAAAAGTTATTTTCCTACTGAAGAACATCTGTGTCTGATAAAGTGTCCACCCAGATAAGAGGTAAGGTATATTCAGTATAGCTTGAAAACTAAAAAAGGAAAATATAATTTAATATTAAAAAATAATTAATTGCGGTTAAGTTCAAATTAATACGTGTGAATGAATGAGAACATCATTTAATAAAATAAACCAATTAGATGAAAATCTTCCAGATCCAGATAAAATTAAGGGATTTGCTTTACTTTCACGTAATAAGCGCCTATTAGGAGTCCGAATATTATCCTATGTATATTTTAAAAAAATTAAACAAAAACTAAAATTTAAATAATAATTAAATATTTATTACCGCTAATTTTTGAGGACAGTTTTCCCAAAACTGCCTAGTTTTTTCAGCAATTACTTTTTCTCTTTGAAAAATAGCAGTTAAGGATGCAAAACATTTTGATACTTCAGTTTCTCGAAAATTCGATAGAGACATCTGAGAATAAAAATAATGAAAATATTTCAGTTTGAAAATAATAATTATTATTATTATCGTTAAAATACTTGTTTGTACTGTGCCGCTAAAATGTCAAAACTACGTTGATATTCAGACATTCGACGAAACGGTTCTTCTAAAAACCGAGCCAAAACATCAACTACGCATTTTTCTTCTTTGAATGGTTGTGTTTTACTGAAAAAAGAACTAAATAAAAAATATAAGACATAATGAACATCAATTAATTAAATTCTGGCTTAATACCTAGCTGTTTTAGCGCAAAATGACAGCCCATCACAGGCATATAAATCCAAATACACTGCTGCATAGTTTTCAAATGCAGCTAACCATGCGTCTAAATTATCTACTAACTGTGACACGCTGCATTGAGAAGGTGGTAAACGCATCGTACTACCTAACGTTAAATTATTTAGAGCTACTTGATGCCACAAATATTTAAAACGAGAAACGAGAGCCTCAACCGAGCCACCAAACGATGATGACAAAATGGATGAATACGAACCTAAAATATAACAAATTAAAATATAAATTTCAATTTTTAAAATATTAATAAAAAAATTCTTACTATCACTGCACAAGGGATCTAAAACTGTGTTTTTGAAAAGTGTAAGTGTTTGATAAAAGCATCTTTCTGAAGCACACAGTTCGCGAATGGTTATGACAGTTGGAGGTAAAATGCTATCTGATATGCAACCACAAGAAAGACCTCCAGCAAAAACTTGACGTACATTTGAATCCTAAATAAATTAAAACATGTATTTTAGAGATTAAAAACCAATATTTACTTTAAACTTACACCGCTTGCTATAGAAATAATCACGGGTGTGTTAGTTCCAATTGCTCCTGAAAGCGGTACAGGTCTATAAACAAACAAACATTTCAAAAATTTACATCCCAAATAAATATAACTAAAAAAATAATTAATAATAATAATTAATAGCAATTGCTATTTAAAACAGAAACCGCAGTGTAGAAAGAAAAGATTAAAGAAGTAGCTGAAAGGGGAAGAAAACAAACTCACCCATCTACATCGACACCAGGGAGAGGCCTGAGGTTAAAATAAATCACATGCTCAATTTAATTTTTAATAAATAGACCCAAAACTATATTTATATTAATTAATTTTCCTCACCCTTCCTGCTTGCCACAATAATAAATTTCAGTATTGAGTCCACGGTCAGCCAAAAGTACCGTATGTTTATTACCAGCAGCAACGTCCCAAACAACGGCGCTCGATTCCAACTGAAAAAAAAATTAAATTCAAAAACATATCCAAATTCATCATAAATTTACTTACATTCACTATTTGCGGCGAGTATCCTGGACATGTTCTATTTGGATTCCCTAACTGACCATGAGAATTGTACCCCCATGCGTACACTTGTCCACCAGCAGTCAATGCGACACTATGACATAAACCAGCATCGATTTTGATCACCCCTTTACACTTCAAAACATTCACACAACATGGCTGAACTCTTTCCATTCCATCACCCTGCCCTAATTGACCCATATTACCCCTTCCCCACGTCCAAACCTCGGTAGATAAAAATGGATTATCTTTTATAGGGTTCTGTAAACGGTACGAAATGGATTCAACGTCCATGTATGTGGAATGTAAAGATGTATCTAAACTTCCACAACGACTAGATCGCGATAATTTCCTCCTCGCTTCACTTCGAAGTGATCTCGCCCTTGATTCTAATCCTCTTCTACACGTATAAGCCAAATTAAGTAAAAATGGATGTTGCGTCGCACTTGCTTCGTCCAGTACCTCGAAATCAGTACCTATAGAACTGTTATCCCCATCAATATCCACACTCGCTACGGAACCACTGTCATAATCCCTACTGAATTGTTTAGAAACAAAACCGAATTTATCAACAGTGTTCTTTACCCCAGAAACAACCATGTTTGTAAGCACCGACATGTTTTGTCGTATCGCATCGGTCGCAGCTTCATATACGAACACGGTATCTTTACCGGTGGATGAGCTCGATGAAATTCCAGGCGATATAACGCTTGTTATGCTGGATAAACGTTGAGCTAAATATTCTTTGGCTGATTGAGTGTCGATGAAAGCAGGACCGGATTTTCGTCTTAAAGCAGACGATTCGTCGTTGATGACTTGTTCAATTTGATCGGATGTTTTTTCTTCTTCGTTAGATTTGTCTGTACTTTGATTCAATTCCTCTGATTTATTTACATTCGAAATATTAAAATCATCTTGACAATTATTACTTGTTTCAGATGTTTCATTTTCATCATTTTCTTCCGATTTTAACGGTAATCCTAAAGGACATCGTCCATGTTCGCTCGCATCACCGTCGCTTTGTTGTGGATTACACCAAGGACATGAAAAGTTCTCATCATCGATTTTCTCTCGATTTTTTAAAGAATCGTCAGTTTCGTTCAATTCCTCCATCATTATCGACGATAATAGTGCAACAGTGTGATAACCACCACATGCGATTGATATTACGTTACGTCCTCTTAAAAAATCGAGTCGTTGTGGTTTTACGGTGTGTGTTATGCTTAATAATCCCATGGCCGATCCAGAGCCCCATGTCCAAATCTCTCGTTCAGTTGTCATGACAACTGTATGAGCTTCACCACAAGAAACACGTGCAATTCGAGGTTCGGGTAGAATTTTTTTGTTCCCGTGAATGCATTGTTCGGTAAATTGTGGAAGTGTAACCAAAGTTGGGGTGAGTACAAATTGTGAGTCTTCAACTGCACATTGTGAATTTTCATTGTTTCCCCATAAATAAACATGTCCGTTTTTATCAACTGCAGCTGAATGATGAGATCCACAAGCAATGTCTATGCATTTTTCTTGTAAAGTTGTGAGTTGAAATGGAGTTTCTATAGTATCACTAGTTACGCCATTTCCTAATTGACCTAAAAAGTTGAAATTAATAAAAATTATTTTTTTTATTAAATTATTTTTCATTTATTTACCATAAGCGTTACTTCCTGTAGAATATACTTCTCCAGAACGGGTTAAAATTAGTGAATGATTTTGTCCAGATGCGATTTTGATAACTTCATAAATATCTGGTAATCGAGTTAATATAGCACTTTCTCCAAATCCACGCCATAAATGAGCTTCACCTTCGACCTCTTTATGAGGACTGAAAAAATAAACAAGTAAATGAATATGAAGGAATTTGTACTAAAGAAGTTTTTAACATGAGTCGTAGATTTGAAGTATTTTTTAAGATAAGTTTAAGTTTAAATATTTGTTTCAGGCATGTGACTGTATTCTTACCTACTGTCGTCTTTCATTTTGTTTCTTGCATTGTTAGTTTATTTATTTTTGTTAAAGTTGTTACGAAATTACGAGGAATTCGACATCAGCGGTCAGATTTCCCATCTCCGTTCTCTCTATCGGTAAGCCCTCTGTTGATAAAAAGTTAAACTGCAATTAGTATTTATAAAATTCGTCACTAGATTACGTGATTTAACCTACCAGAACTGAGACCCGCATTTTATAAATACAATAAATAATTTTTTTACGAATAAAGTCATTTCTCTTCGTTTTAATCTTTAAAAATTTATACAAACACTATATTTTACAAGCAAAAATAAATTTTTATAAATGATCGCTCAGGGCCATCATAAACACCATAAAATTGTTCTAAACTTTCACTTCCTTTTTAGACAAAGAAAACGTGTTGTTCTTCTATTGAAATTATAATCTGAAGGTTGAACGACTGTCGTTCAACCTTGTTATAATCTGTTAAACTATTTAAAAAAACTGTTCTTTTACAGTATCATCAGGATTTAGAAGAAACATTAAGTTAAAACTTTTTTAACTTGACACGATGAAATTAAAAAAGGACAAAGTAAAACTTTTTATTCGAGTTCGTCCTACAGCTTCACCTTTTTCAGAAAATGTCAAGTTTATAGGAGACAAAGTAACTAGATAAATGAAATAAAATTACAAATCATTAAATTCATAACCAGATATTAGAAGTTGATCGACCTGGTCTCAAGCCACTCGCACTTGTAACCGATGGAATAATGTCGAATAACAGCCAAAAAGACGTCCACCACAATGTATCCAAATTAGGAGTCATAAAAAATGTTTTTGAAGGCTACAGCAGTAAAACACATTAACTAAAACTTAATATATTTTAATAATTCATATTTCTAATACCGGTAGCTTGTATTATGACTTACGGAATAGACACAGCTGGAAAATCCTTTACTTTATTCGGTTGTGTTACTGACTTTCAACAACGAGGTCTGATTTTACGATACATTAGTAATGTATTCGATGAAATACATATGCTGCCCAGTGACAGAATTACCACAGTCAAGTGAGAAAATTCAGCACGTTCATGTGAAAAACATTGTTATTAATTAATTGAAATTGAAATTCAGAATATCAGCTGTGAGTTTGTATGGCGATCGTGCTTATGATCTACTCTCACCTCAAGGTCTTAACATTGATAATCACTGCTCAGTTCAAAATTTCAGTATCCATGCTGTGAATAGTGAAACGGATGCATTTTGTTTATTTTTTTTAGTAAGATAATAATGTATACGTTTTATTTTGCATGTGGTTGAATCTCAGTTGGTAACCAGGCAATAACTGATTAATCATAAGATGCGTTAAATGAATATATAATTACTACGATTAAAAAGATATTTAAATTGTCAATTTAGGCGAGAGCTAACAGGAAGAAACTTCAAAAAATATGCAAGATAAAAAGTCACGGAGATTGGACTCATTTCATCTTTAACATCAAACTTGAAATCAAATCCACAGCTCATTCAGAAACGAAATTATTAGTTGGAAATTTGAAATTTGTTGAACTTGCCGGTGCAGTTGGAGTATGTAAATAAAGAATTTCAATAAAATCCTCATTAATAAGTAAATGAATTGAAATATGTAGGATCTGATAGAGCCAGTGACTAAGGAGCAGTTAATTGCTCGTCAAACAATTTCAATTATGGAGCACGATTTGATTGATAAACACACATGTCCTGTTGTTGACAAACCATCTTGTCGAAGATGTAAATTATCTTACCTTTTAAAAGATGTTATATGTGGTCAAGCATTGCTCATTTTAATTTTGAGTGTCCGAATTGAGAAGGAATACAATAAATCTTTGGTTGGATTTAAATTTTAAATTTTAAATAAAATAATAATTTAAATTTTTAACAGATTCATACTATTATGTTTGGGCAACGATTATTGCATATTGAAATTAAGGCAGGACCTACGATGCTTCATGATACTTTTGTCAGATAATATTTATTATAAAGTTTTATTTTATCTGTATTTATTTTCATTTTATATAATTAGGGTTTGAAAGAAAGTCTGACAGCGGATGTTGATAATTTAAAATTGGAATTATATCAAAGAGATATTTTGGTGAATAATTCATTTTTGTGCTTCTAAAATAAAAAATTAATATTTTTATTAAAGGCCAATAGACGTCCACAAAACTATGGCTCTCTAAATGATACGCAAAGAAAAAAATTATTTCTGGATATTCAAGATTTTTTGAGTGGTAAAAATGAACGGATTAAGGTAAATAATTGAATCAGTTTAGAAACTTTTTCAAATTTATACTTTATTTCAATTAACTCAATAGGTGTACACTCAGACAGAATTACAAACTGCATTTGAAATAGTCCGAAACATTCATAGGTATAAACAAACAACATAAATTTCATAATTTTATCTAAAATTTCTAAATCTTTTTATGTTAGAAACATGCATCAACAAAATGAACTTCAAAGCAAATTTGAAAAAGAAATTGTAAAAGGAAATTTCAGCGCTGCTAAGATATTATCACAAGTAAAATTCTATTCTATTGCATATATATATATATATAATATATATTTATTTAGGAAACAGATCCCGGTGGAGTTGATTGGCTTCCAAAATATAAAAAAGATGATCATTATTCAAAAGAAGCTACGCATGCAATCTCTGACGAGGAAAATGGAGAAACATCACAAGTTGCAACACAGGACAGGCAAATTTAATGTTTTCCCCTTCCCCCAATTATATACAAATAACCAAACCCTGTGTTTACTTTTTTCCAGTACTACTTTGTTGACATTAACCATGGATGAGGAAATCAAAGTTGGATCAGCAGAAGATGAAAGCGAAGCTGATAAGGAATTAATTGAGTTAGTTGAGCTATAAAAAGAATGAAATTAATAATAAATAAAAAAATAAAAATATAAATTAACATTCAGATCAGAGTATAATGTTTCTTCTCAGCGATCTGAAGCATTTGAAGAATTCAAACTTCGATTTGGCAAACGTTTACATGAAGAATTTTTAAGTCATAAAGCCTTAACACAACAGAAGAAAATCGAATTTAATCGTCTTTTACGTATTCTACGAGAAACTAAAAAAGATTTTACCAAACTTATGGAAACATACCAAGAAATGTACGCTTCTATCCGTGATCCAACAACATCGGAAGAACTTTTAGAAATGTTTGACAAACTTGAAGTTCACAAACAACAAACTGCGTCGATAACATCGGCGACCATTTCTGCTCTCGGAGAAGTTCGAGCCTCGCAGAAAATTGGTCACCAAAAAAGACAAGAGTTTGTGCAAAGTTAAAAAATTTACAAACTTAAAAGCAATAATAACAAATATATATATATATATACATATATTTTTTTTTTTTCAAATTTAATAGCTTTTGATTCATGGTATGAGAAGAAATTATCGTTATTGCGATATCAGTACATGCTTGGAACTAAAGAATACCAACAAGTATCAGCGATGACACCGAAAAAAGTAGGTTGAATTTTAAAAAATATAAAATTTTATGAGATTTATTTGGATTTTTAGAGCCATCGAAAACCGTGTCGCAGTGTCGGAACTTTAACAAAGACGGAATTGAAATTTCTAGACGCGAAACGTCGGGTTCAAAATTGGGTAGATAAGCAGTTATTATATTTACTAAATTACTTTAAAAATGAAATTAATTTCAGTTGAAATTTTGTTCAACGGTGAGTACTTCCAGACCATGTGACGATGTAGCATGTCCTTGTGAAGTTCCAATCCATACTTTTGATTTTCTCAACACAGATGACTCGGATTGAAAACAAAAAACAAAAATTGTTTTGAAAAAATTATTTACAAATTTATAGAAAAAGAAAAGTGTCCCGTTTTTGCCTTTCTTTAAAAACAATCAAAATTTCAGAAATAAAAATCATTTTGCTGAGTTTAAATATTTTCATTGTCATGACAACCCAAACAGCACGAATATCGCAGCTATGTCTCTGTGATATAGAAAATCTATGTTTAAACTATATAGACTTTTTATATCGCAGAGATATAGATGCGATAAAGAAATTCTATATAGAAACCGCGCACATTCTAGCTCGGCGCGAGCTAGCTGAGAGCTCGCAGAGAGCTCATTCTATATCGCAGCGACATAGCTATCTCGCATAGCTATCTCGCAGCGAGCTCGCAGCGAGCTAGTTGTGTTACTTGGGAACAACTGTTACATATATGTATTAAATAAGCCATTGGGAAAGACGCATTTCATTTCATTCCATTCATTGACAGAAATGTGCGTAAAATTTCGGTAGAAAAAATGGAATCAAAAGTTAAATTGTTTGTAAAAATTCGTCCTACGACAGATGCACCTATAGACTGTGTAAAATTTATCGATAAAAAGGTAAATTTGAAAATTAAATTGGAAATAAATTGTAAACTAAAAATAGTTGTAATTTTACAACAGATTGTTCAAATAATAAGAAACCGCCGTGTTTTCGAATTAAATACTGATGGAATTTATGATAACATAAGTCAACATGATTTTTATTCTACAATATCTCAATTAGAAGTAATCAAGAACGTGTTGAATGGATTCAATTGTAAGATGAGCAGAAAATATAAATACTTTAATTGAAAACAAAAAATACTTTTCTCTCTACAGCTGTCATTATGGTTTATGGAAGATTCGATTCAGGAAAATTCCACACCATTAAAGGATCGCATAAAGGTTTCCACGATCGAGGACTTATTCCTCGATTCCTTACCGAATTATTTACTGGCATTGCACTTTTAGATGAAGTAGATGATGTAAAAATTCGGTCAGCACAGTAAAATAAAGTTAATTTTTTTAAATTATGCTTAACGGTAATATTATAAATACAGGATTTCGTCATTGCAAATCCACGGTGATGTTGTTTTGGATTTATTATGTCCAGAAGGAATAACTGAAACAACTTTGGATAATGTATCAAGTCACGAAGTTAAGGATGAGGAAGATGCGATGTGCCTGTTTTTTTTATCTGTAAAGCAGAGAGAAATATTTAAATCAAAGAGAAGTAGAAGTGGATTTAAATACACTTGGGCTAATTATCTTTTTCAAATTGACGTAGAAATAAAAAAGAGAATTCTGTTTTCTGAATACCTACGAACCGGAACACTTAAATTTATCACAATTGCAGGATGTGTTGGTGTGAGTATTTAACTAAAAAAAAATTAAATTTAATATCCAACATTATAGTTAATTTCTTTCTTGTGTTAGGATCTACATGAACCTCTCTCAAGAGATGAATTACTTGCAAGAGAAATGTTAGCTATATGGGAGAATAATATGAACGCGAGAGGCTTTTGCCCAAAATCAAAATCGTCTGGAGATCGTAAATGTAAATTATCTTACCTGCTACGCGATACACAGTCGTGTCAGTTTATAGTCATCCTTACAGTTTGCGTTACAAACAAAGACATCTCTAGTTTAGTAAGTAGAATAATAATCTTTATATTAAAAAAATATTTCTACATTTGTTTCTTTATTTCAGTATTCGACTATTCAGTTTGGTAAAAGAATTACTCAAGGACGACGTAAAACTGCAACAGCTAATGTCAAAGATTGTACTACAGTGAGATCTACTTTTATTGTTACTAAAACAAAATTCTCAACAATTTTCGTTTTAAATTTTAGGATATATACGGTAGACCCAACAAGGAAGTGAAGCTTTTAAAATCAGATTTAAATACATACCAAATAATTGTAAATGATAAAGTTATAAAATATAAAAATTTAAAGTTTTTAAATTACAGTACAAAAAAATGAAACCTGTGGATTCTGTAGAAGTAAAAGATAATCAGTTACTGAAACTTTACGAAAATGTTACAACATTTTTATCAAATGAATTTGAAACAGTTGAAGTAATTTTTTCTACCCTGAGTTCTTTAAAACTTTCTAACTTTTTTACTTTTACAAAACAGGTTTCAAATAGAGCTGAATTGAACGCTGCCTTTGAAATAATGAGAAATCTATACACGTAAGAAAAAATTAATTACTAAAGCTCATCCCACACCATCGAACTAAATAAAATTTCAGAACTGCAAAAGAAAAATTTGTGGTGCGACAGAAACACATACAAACACTCAAACCAACACAAATAGAAATGCCCAAAGCTGTTGAACCATCATTTGAAGCTGCTTCTAGTAAGCATTCTTTAATAAGAAGTAATGGAGTTTTAGATGAAGATGATGTCAGTGCTGAAATAGCAACGAAAGAATCAAAAATGTCAATTACGACAATTCAATCTTCGTACTTGCACAGAAAAAAGTCTTTTGGCGCATACAGGTGAGAAAAACTTCTAAGTTACAAATTATAAAATAAATTAAATTAATTTGAAATGCAGTGTCAAAAGTCGAATTTTGCATTCTAATTTGAATGTAATAAGAAAACGAACGTAAGCACACTTGTTTTACATCAGTTTCCAATATTAACAGTTGTTTGTTATTTTAGGAGTGCACCAACAATTACTTTCCCCACTCGTGACACAGCATTTGAATATTTTAAAACCGAATTGATGCCTCATCTCAACAAACAACTTCATTCTTATAAAGCCAATATAGAATTGAAAAAAGAAAAATACAACAAAATATTAAAAGAAATAAGAAAATGCAAAGAAATTGAAAAAAGTTATACGAGCGAAGAGTTTAATCCTACAACTGTTAACGAAGATATCTACGACTTAGAAGATATAAAAAAAATAAACTGGAAAAAGAAAAGTCTTATGACGGAAGCACTGGCCTTGTTGTCGACCGTTAATAGTTTGAAAAAGATGGTGCATGAAACCAGAGTTCACTTTATGCAAGGTAGTACCGAGATTTAATCAAGTTATTTCAGAAAAATAATTTATTCAAATAGAATTCGAAAGGTGGTTTGACTTAAAACTAGACGCTCTTTCTTACCAACATATGTTTCAAGATCCTGAATATGTAAGCCAATCGGATGCAGCCGTAGCTCGACAGGTAAAAACATTTAATTAATTCATCAATCAATCAATCAAATGTTGTTTTAAGGATCACCGAGTAATTAGCGAAAGGATTAAATCTTTACCAACTGAACAAGCGGTATATGAATTAGCTAAACAAAGGGTTTCTCTATGGGTACGATTTACAAATCATAGATATCATTTATTTATACTGAATATTAATACAATTCATCTTGCTTCTCAATAGATTAGACACAGCGTGAAACGACGACAAAGAAAGTCCCAAAACTTTTCAAATACATTCGATTTTTTACAAAAAGTTACAATTGATTAGACTATAGTGCCATCAGCTACTGTGATAATGTTGATAAAAAAAATTGTTGTGCTCGTTCGATTCTAGCCGACTTAATTGATGTAAGAGCTAAAAAAAAGCATTTTCGTTGTATATAGGTCAGAATAAAATTGTTTGAAATATATTACCTGTGAGCGTAAAACAAAAGGTACGCATTTTGTTGACAACTTTCCGTTATTTCTTCGTCCATTCTTGTAATTTCCTTATCATCACATCTATACCATTTGTTCTCATGTTGAACTCGTGCGATGTAATGACCTTTAAATTAATATATATATTCAGTTAAAAGTACAATTTAAAATTATGTTGTATTTACCCCCACTGGCCCAACTGCCTAAATGTTCAATGACAGCTTGGAGATGATATTTGTGACGATCAGCTCTCTGTACTTTATCCTGGGATGGTGTTTTAACTTTGTCAGTACAGAATGACTTTAAATCTAATAGTTTTGGTATGGTTATGTTAGATGAATTTTTTTCGACAAGCCCGTCCTTCATGGCATACCGATGTAAATGTACAACTAAAATTCTTATTAAAGAAATAGATAAAATGTATTATTAAAATAAAATTTAAAACTTTTAATATTTAAAATTAATTACTTAGACAAACGAGAGAATCTTTTTAAAAGATCAACGTGTGTTTCTCCACATTCGCAGTTCAATGGTACAGTTGAAGACTTAAGTGTAGACTCGATCAAATCTTTTAGACGAAAACTATCGTCATAATGCCTTAAAAATTAATAAAAATAATATTAGTCAAAAATGTTGAGTCGAATTGTAATTATTTTAACTTACATATCTTCTGGAATGTCAATACCAAGTTCACTATGAGTTTGTATGTGGACATCACCCTTTTTCGAATGTCTGCTGCACCTAGTATTTAAAAGAAAAATGTTTAAAATTTGGTTCGTATTAAATAAATTAAAAAATATCTTACGTTGAACACAATTTAGTTTCAACCATTTCTACATTTAAAGTGTCTTCTACCACTTTATCATCTGGAAAAACTTGTTGAATTTCTTTTTGTAACGATTCTTTAAAACTTAAATAATATTCATGTGCGTCCTAAAGTTTAAAATTCATAAATAATCAAATAATAGAAATAATAAAACCCATCATAAATACTAACCTCATGTCTTCCACCATCACTGAAACTCTTACTAGCTTTAATCATCATATCTTTAAACATTTGCAATACACCTGTTTTTTTCCCATTTGAATTCAGAAAACGAATTTGACTTAGCTCCAAAAAATATCTAATAATAATAAAAATTATCATTTAAATAATTAAAACATTTACAAGCAATAAAAAAATTACCTCAAAAGTCCTTCGCCTATATTTGAATATTTTTCATTCTTTAACTCGTTAATAAAAAAAGGAAACGAGAACAAAGCTTGAAGTGTGGCATTCATATAACAACTGTTGTGAATATTTGCAAACCTAGAAAGAAAAAAAATAAACGATTTTAATTAAACCCGATACAAAACTTCCAATAATCACATCAAAAACTTACCCTACTTTCTCAGAATAATTATTTTCTTTTTCATCTCGCTCTTTCGTAAGTCTTAATTTCTTTGCACTTGCATTTAAACTTGTTGAATGGCCAGAATCGAATTCACGTTTCGGAGTTAAATTGCGGCTATAGTTCCGTATGGTTCTTTGACTGTAACACAAAACCATAATCAAAAATTTATTTAATATTTTCAACACCTACAATGTTAATTTTTTGTAACTTGTGATAGCAATTACTGGCCGAAGTTTATGTTGGCGATAAAATATACCACAAAGTGGTTTATCATTAATAATAACAATAAAAAATAATAACCACATTTAAACTTCTAAAATTTCGTTAACCAAATAATCTAATTTCCATATGTCAATTGAAATGAACAAGAATGAACAGTTTGAATTAATCGTAATAATGATATGGCATTATACTTAAACAATTAACTCTGCAACAATACAAATAAGAAAATAATAATAATAACAATGTTTTAAACACCTGTTAAAACAAGTTGGCGATCTTCCAGGGCTATTGTAAACCCGATTGCTATTGTTGATTTTTGATAGTCGACCTTTACCGTAAAAGCTAGCTGATAATGTTGGCGTAGTGCTTGTAATATCGGTCATTATCACATTATTAGAATTTCTAAAAGATATTAAAAAGAATAAAAATTATTATAGTATTTAACTGAAATTAAATTAAATTCCAACTTACTCATTATCAACTGTATCCGAGAATGTTTTCGATAAATCCTTCCTTAAAAGTAAAAATTAAAATTAGTCAAATTGAAATCAAATTCAACCAAAATAATTTTACTTTGCACGTCGACATTGCTCCGTGGTCAAAAATTTATGTTTCTTTCCAATTTCATAACTATTTTTACCAGAATAAGGTGTCGAATTCTTCATAATGTTATTTTTTGAGGGAGATAAAATTCCATTCACTTCATTAGGTCTTCTTTTATGTTTAACCGATTCTGTTTTACTAAAATTCCGTAAATTATTATCATCGTCATCATTATCAGAAGAAAGCATGGTATTATCTTCATCACAATAAGCATTATTATTGACAATTTCATTTGAAAGCGAATCAGACATTAAATAGTTAACATATTCACCGCTAAACAAATCAAGAGCATTATTACTGGTTTGACGAAAAGTTTCTTCTTCCTCCAAATTCATTTGCTCAACTGTAGGTGACGGATTTGCTCTTGAATTCGACACTAGGGATGAAGTAATGGGGCCATAACTTCCAATATTTTTTTTTAATATTCGACTCGAAAATGAGGAATCATCAAAAGTGTTATTCTGTGGAAAACATGAGAATTCCATGCTTGAACTGTCAGTTTCTTTCTGTTTAGATAATTCTTCAAGTGTCGAGGAAGATTGTGTTACTTCATCAGGAGAGTAAATTTCATTTTTGCTGAAGAAAAATTCAAAAACTGTTGATATTTTCTTCAGCATTTCTTCGTCTCTTTTACAATCTTCAAATGTGAATTGCAATTGCGCTGAAGTGCCGAAAGTAATAAATAATTTCCCATGTTGTACAAAGTTTTGATAAAATGATCGTTCCTTAAGGTACCCTTGAATTTCAAAAGTACTTGACAGCTAAAAAAAAAAGAGAGAACAATTAAATTATTAGTGTGATAAAATAAATGAAAAACTACAACATCAAAAATTAAAATTAAAATTTCGTACGCGTCTTTCATATGTTGGTTTTGATGATATTGTTCCTACGCCTTCAGGGTAAAACTGAACGTACCAGTACGAATTCTTATAAAGTAATTGCAATCTCCCGTCGCCCCACTTACTACTTTGATAGAAGCTTGCAAATGAGCCTTTTCCGGACACGGATAAAGTCCCTTTGAACCCAGCCATCCACGATGGCGCCAACATTTTTCTCGGAGGCTTGAAACACACTTAAACAATCCGACGAAGATTTAAGTTTAAATGATCGAAATCTACTGTACAACTATAAATACTTTGATGTTAAAGTCCGTTTCTTGCTTCTTATTACAAAAACACCGAGTGTCAAGCGAAATCTTGAATATTACACACGGTTGACAAACGAGCTACTAGATAACAAACAATTTTGACTAAAAGGCGGGAAATAAAACCAAACCCGATTAAGCATGCGCATTGCACAATGATGGCGCGAAAAAATCAGGATGCTAAAATACCGCTACCTTGTGTGCAAAAATGAAAACTAAAAAAACTCTAACCGAACCGGTCAGCCTAATAAATACAACCGAACCAACGCCCTCTCATTTGATTTGACTGTGCCGACCCGTCTCTTCTTTTCTTTTCTTCCGCTATTGTGGCAGGGATCGAAAAACGATGGCGGTTTTTACTCATATTCCCTTTCTAAATTGATACACACAAATGCTTCTTAGACCTTCACTAGTGCCTTTTTGCCCCAGCATTTGCACTCGTAGCACCGAGAGCTGGTGGCTCAGGATTTAGGCCTAAACCAGGTGCTGTTTTTCTCACCTGTCTCCAAGAGGTGATCATCATGGGCAATAAACATGCATGTTGCGTTTATTCGAGTCCGAGACGCGAACGAAAAGCACCAGAAGCTGCATACGTGGCTAAAAGTGCGGCATTGCGCGAAGAAAGCGTCACAAATCTGCAACATATCAGCGAAAGAGAGCTGGAAGGTTGTTAATGTTTATCTAACAATAATTAGGATTTAAAAAAATTATAACACTAATTTATTATTAGATCTAGAAACTGATCCATCCTCACATCCAACAGCTGGACCACTTTTTATAGAAAAATCAAAAGTGGATTTTAAAAGTAAGTTAAATCAATTTGAAGTAAACAATGTATAAGATTTGAATCTTTTTAGATGGAATAATTAAACGAAGTCAGAATCATGTAAGTTATTCATAAAAATTAGTTTAAATTGAAGATAATTAATATGAAGAAAAATATTTAGTTAGATGAAATTCCCACGATGAAGAAAAGCAGTTCTTGTTCAACAATTTATATTGATGATAGCACTGTTAGTCAACCGAATCTGAAAAATACCATTAAATGTGTTGCTCTTGCCATTTATTACCATATAAAGAATAGGAGTGCGAATCAACATCGACTAATGGAAATATTTGATGAAAAAACTCATCCATTATCGGTAAAATAGATAAAAATATATTAAGACTTTAATGGAATAAAATAAATTACAATTATATATTTGTTTAGAAGGATGGTGTTCCTGATAATTACGATAAAAGGGACCCTGAACATCGAACTATTTATAAATTTGTCCGCACTTTGTTCAATGCAGCTCAGCTAACAGCAGAATGTGCCATCATTACACTGGTTCGAGAAAAAAAAAAAGAAAAAAAAATAGAAACACATCAAATTAATAACATGTAATTTCCCAGGTATATTTGGAACGCTTATTAACCTATGCTGAAATCGATATAGTACCAAGTAACTGGAAAAGAATAGTTCTTGGTGCTATTTTACTTGCGTCCAAAGTATGGGATGATCAAGCAGTATGGAATGTAGATTATTGTCAAATTTTAAAAGATATTACCGTTGAAGATATGTACGTTAGAAATCAATTTGAGTTATAAACTTAAACTGAATTTTTTTTCTTTCTATATAAGGAACGAATTAGAAAGGCAATTTTTAGAAATGCTACAATTTAATATCAACGTTCCAGCCAGTGTTTATGCCAAATATTATTTTGATTTACGTTTGTTAGCTGAAGCCAATGATCTCACCTTTCCTGCCGAGCCTTTGAGCAAGGAGCGTGCTCAGAAACTAGAGGTAGATTAATTTAAATTTATTTTATTTTTTTTTAAGTGAATTTATTTACTTCTTATTTAAGGCTATGTCTCGCACCTGCGAGGATAAAATGTCCGATTTGCATAAAAATGGACTGAAGAAATGGTCGAGTATGGATAATATGACATTATCTCGAAGAAGTTTGGCAATTCTCTCTTGATGACACGTGCAGTGAGTTCTTGTCTTCGCCTTGCTACTTCCATTTGGTTCGTTTGAGACTAGGTTTGCTGTTGCTACTACTGCTACGACATTGTTGCTCAAAGAAATTCACACTTACGTGCAGTCGTAATGTTTGGTGACTCCATCCCCAATTGACTTACAATCAAATCAACCTTAGAAAATATCGAACCATTCCATTTCGCGCACTTGTAAAAGGGACTTTTTGTGATTTTAGTGAGTTTGATCACTACTGTTGAGGTAATTTTTAACAGATAACGGTTTTTAAAAGAAATATTAAATCATGATTATAAAGAGCGTCGTTGACTGCTAACTAATTTTTGTGAATAAAATAACGGACAAATTGAAAAAAAAGTCGATTTAATGAAATCGTGCTGCAAAGAGAAAAGAGTTGAATAAATTTTTGAAATGTAAATACTATTGAATTTACCCAGTTTTATGCCTCATTAATTTCCATCTGTATCCTGTAGAAGAGATGAAATATCTTCAATTAACGACAATGAATAAGCAGGTACTAATTTTTGGTTGATAACTCTTTGTAAACAATCTTTTAATTTTCGTAATTCGTATTCATTTAACTCGTTATCATACGATGTTAAAGGAATTGATATCCTTGACTGAGCGACGTATTCAAGTAAATGGTAAAAATCGTGAAAATCCATTCCTTGTGACGCTTTCAAAATAATCTAAAATTAATATTAATTGATATAAAATATTAAAATAATTAATTTAAAAATAAATTTATACTTGGCATTGCTTATCCCAACCATCCATGTCTTTACAATCATTAATCTCATTTTGAACATCTTTAAGCGATTTAATTAGAAAATCTAAAACGATATCAACATTTGTTGCATTAAACCAGTTCCGATTGATCGATATAGTATCCTCCTACAGAAAATAGAAATATTAAAAAATTATTCAAACAAATCTTAAAAGAAGCGGAAAATAAGAAACGTGCCAAATTGTAAACTTGATGATGCCAATTACTAGGCACAAAAATAACTTCACCAGGACCTTGTATCACTTCTAACATTTCAGGAATTTCCGTGTTTACATCTTTCAAATCGTAAGGTAAATTTCCAAATGTGTCAGCTAATTTTGTTTCGACTCCAGGTGGACATAATAACCATCTTTTCGTCCCGCATATATTCGCTGACCAACTATGTGATCTAAATACATCAGCGTGAAATGGAGTCCTGAAATAAAATTTGAAATAAAATTTAAAATAAAATTTAAACAAATCAAATTTATTAATTTATTTAACTAAAAATATTACCACGAACCCTTGGGGCCCATATAGACAAAATCATAATCATCAACAGTTTCATGTTTGCAATATTCATTTAACCAATCTGATGTGAAATATTTTGGCACAGAATACGCATTATAATCAGGAAATTGTTTCTCAAAGTGCCAATCTTTTAAATAAAGACAATCCATCGTATTTGAGTAGTCATTGTCAATATATTTTTGCCAGTAATCCGTATAATCATTTACTGTAACAGTATTAGTTAATTGCGTGTTGTAATGTTTTGTCTTACAATTTGCTACTGGAGCTATAGATGACCCTGAAATTAAAAATGAGAAAATTAATAAATTTTATCGAGCAAATGAATATTTTTATTTACCAAATTGTGTTTTCAGATAAGAAAAATCTGGTTTTCCATCTTGAGTAACCCATAACAATCTACTACGCCAATCTGTTGTCACATCGTCGCTTATTATGCACGGCTTATTTTTTAATAAATATTCATCGTAAAAATTCCGGACTGATGTATCAAAGGCATTAATACAAGGTATCATCTTGAATTTTACTAGCAACCGCCATTGGATTTGGTGGGAGGTACTGTACAGTTAAGTGAATGTAACTCCCTCTAATGGCGATTATTCAGACTACATTAGATCAAGAATTCAGTGGTATTTTCAAAATTTATTTAGTTTAAAAATGGCGCTCTTACTGAAATTCAGTAAATAAAGACGCTCCATTCTTTGAGCTAAGCGCATTGTTACGAACAACACTTGAGCAAATAATGTCTGTTTACCTTGAATAATGTGATCAATATTGTGTTCAAAATGGCTCAAAGAAAATTCCCAATCTAAAATGATAGAAAGCAAATATAATGAAAATACCAAGAAATGTATTTTCTATAGTTCTAATGCTTGTAACTACCGTCTGTCTCGGAGAAGATTTAGGTGTCACAATAAATGTTGGAATTAACAAAGCAGTGGCAAATTCTTGGATTAAAACCCTACAAGAAGCATACAATCAATTTTTATCGTTTTTTGTCGACTTAGCAAATAATACCATTGCATTAGAATTGAAAACTGTGAGAGAATTCAAAATCGCGGCGACTGTTTGTTTCAATACAGTTAAAGGCAAAAAATATAACTCAATTGGAGCCTTGAAGAAAACGGTAAATAATTATATAATGTGAAATAGAGGATTATTCTAATACGAAATTTCGGTTCGTTAATAGGTAACTGAAGTGAGTCATGCGTTAGTTAATGCCATTGTATCAGGAAGTCGTGCAGTTGAAGATTTAAATATTACGCACGAAACCAAATTACACAAAAAATTAACAACAGTTATGGAAAAGCTAAAAGCTGCTCTTCAGGTCACAACTAATTTAGTAACTCCAAAAAATCCTGCAAAAAATCCTCCAAAAAGTCCTCCAAAAACTCCAAAAACTCCAGCAAATAAAAAAAAATCTCCACCAAAATGAATTCACATTTTAACATGTTTAAATTAATAAAACGTAAGTTGTTTACACAATGTAATCGAAATTGTAAAGAAAAATAAATGCATGTTCTATATTTTAAAAACCAGTTATGTATTCGTATACAGGGAATAATCTTATAATTTTTATGGGCATCACTTGCAAAAATTGTAATGAAGATAGTCATAGCATTAGTTGGCTATAGGTGGCGCCAATGTACTAGAAGTCATAAAGCAAATGTTGTAAACATGGCATACTATTACGCTAGTACAATTATTGAATTAAATCTAATCTTGTGATGGCCTTTTGAACACACGTTCCTAGGCTGTCATCCACCAATCAGGGTCCATCAGGAGGCAAGGCCTCCTGATCATGTGACCCTTTAGTCCTCAACTCTACCGCTCAGTCAGTCTTGTACCGGACACTGACCAGAGAGGTTCTCCGGTCTGTGGTCTGGTCAGAGATTGAGACATGCACAGCACCAATAAAGATTAGTCTCTCCTGGCTGACTTTGATGCCAACAAAGCGTAATCATTCGGGTCTTCCCAATGATCCCCTTTACGGCACTTGATTGACTTTAGTCCTGTGGCTGAGAGCCATGGCACTTCTTTAAATCATTATGACTTGCCATTATATGAC
>JAQFZN010000433.1:0-30631 GCA_034687075.1 Geophilus carpophagus
TCGATGTTCCGATTAAATTTATAATTCATGGGTTTCTTGAAGACGGAAAAAGGCGATGGGTTAAAGTACGGTGAAATAGATGAAATAATTAATTTTAAAAATTAAAATTGTTTAAATTTTAGAAAATGGCGTATGAATTATTAAGGAGAGGAAATTTTAATGTGATTTGTGTGGATTGGAAAAATGGGGCGGCACCTCCATATACTCAAGCAGTTGCTAATACACGTTTAGTTGGTGTAATTGTGTCTCAGTTTATACAATTTCTTCGGGTAATTAAAAAGAAACTAGAGATTTTCATCAATTTGTTTTATTTTTGAAATTGTTTAATTAATTTCAGATGGAAAAATTGACATTACCCACTGAATACATGCACGTTATCGGACATAGTTTAGGTGCTCATGTTGCTGGGTATATCGGTGAACGACTCGACAAACTCGGTCGTATCACGGGATTGGATCCTGCGTTGCCATATTTTGAAAATACTCATCCGATCGTTCGTCTGGATCCGAGTGATGCGATTTTAGTCGACGTGATTCACACCGATGCTGGATCTCTCTTTCATAGAGGTAAAAATGATATAAAAATGATATATATTTTTGAGTTGAATTAATTAATTCTATTTAGGATTCGGAATGGGTGCTCCGTGCGGACATTTGGATTTTTACCCGAATGGAGGAACAAAACAACCCGGGTGTTCCGACAACATCATCGAATCGATAAGCAGACAAAATGGCGACTTGTATGATGGTAGAGATGTATATTTTTATTATTAATTAATTAATTTATTTATTTATTAAAATATTTTCTACATTTAGGCATGCAGAAGTATATTGGATGCAGTCATGTACGTGCACATGATTATTTCATCGAGTCGATCAATCCGCCATGTCCGTTTATGGGTATGGAATGTTCGTCGTACGAAGATTATTTGTCGGGAGACTGTTTTGATTGTGGCTCAAATGGAGATCGATGTGCTCCGATGGGGTATCACGCAGTTCTTTGGTCGAATACATCGAGTCAATTTTATCGGCCAGTGAAAATGTTTCTTCAAACGGGTTCCGAAGCTCCTTTTTGTCGTCAGTGGGTCGCCATGATGTTTTAAAAATTTCATAAAAAAAATTTTTTTATTTTTTTTTTATTATTCTAGGTTATCATCACCGGATTGAAGTTACAATGACTGACGATTCGCTATGGACTAACGAACGAACAGGAAAATTATACGCAACTTTAACAAATATCTACGGATTTACGAGTCAAGTTTTATTTAATAAAGAGTGAGATGAACAAATATATTAAATTAAATAATAAGCTAATGATTTTTTAAAAAAAAAATAGGGATATAAAATTTTATCCTGGAACGACATACATTTTTACAATAGCCACAACTGATTCTGCACCTTTACGTCAGATGAAGCTGGGTTGGCGATTGTCATCAAATGTTATTAATCAATTAACATGGAGGATGTTGGGCCCAAATCGTGCACAAATCCACGTTGATACTATTGAAGTGATTTGCTTAGAATCAGGCACTAGGTGATTTCATTTCTTATAAAAAATTCTAATTATGAAATTAACTTTTGTTTTTTTTAATATTAAGGAGTAAATTCTGCGTGCGGGACACGCTGGATCCAGATGACAGTGTGGTAGTCGAATCGAGTCGTATTTGCGCTAATAATAGAGCGGATAAAAAATCATCAGTTTCTTCAACACGTTCGCCATTATCTTCTTCAAATTCAACGAGTTTATTATCTACTTTTGTCGATAGAGTTCTGCAGCTTTTATCTTGAAATAAAATTATTACTTACATAATACCGTTGTTATTATTTTCTATACAGTCAATTTACTCATTTTAATCAATTTAAATGAGGAAAGAAATGAGGAAAAAAATCAACACGCCTTTAAAAATGAGTTGGCTGTATTCATTTCGAGTTGAATGTGAAACGTACAATTTGCAGTTTGGCCTTGACGGTAGAGAAATAAGTGATTTGACCTCGTCTGATGGATAGTTTTCTCATTTTTGGTAACTTGATAACTAAATTTCTAGTACAAACTTGTTGTTTAAGTTGATTAACTTGATTATTAAGCCGCAATCAAATGTTTCGGTGAATTGGGTTGTTTCCCAGTTGATGGACCATTCCGATCCTCCCATCGTCCTGTTAGTGTATCACCATTTGCACCTCCGGTTATCAACACAACTTTCCTTTTGTACACGAGAATTAACTCAACATTTCCACAAGTAAATTAATCTCTATTTAAAATTTAAAATCTATTTTCAAAATTTTCTTGTTTATTAAGATATTTTCTTTGAATGATGTGCTCAATACAACTCGATTTCGAGCCTGGAGGCAAAGTAAAGTAATTATCCATGGGTACCAAGAAGATGGGTTTACTAAACAATGGATTCGAGATATGGTTGAAGCTTTGTTAAAAAAAGATGATTTCAATGTGTTTGTTGTGGATTGGGGTAAAGGAGCGCACACTCATTATCCTCAAGCTGTTGCAAATGCAAGAGTTGTTGGAAGAATAATTGCAAGGCTTATTCATATCTTGCAAGTATGTACATTTTGTGAATGTTTTTATGTTTTCCTTATTCATTTCATATATATATATATAGGAGAATCGAAATGCGACTGCTGAATCGTTTCATTTGATCGGTCACAGTTTAGGAGCTCATATTGCCGGTTATGCTGGTAATCAAACTCGGCGCCTCGGTCATATTACAGGTAGAGATATATAATAAGATATATTCTCAGTAATATATATATTTTTTAAAATAAAGGACTGGATCCTGCAAGACCGTACTTTGAAGGTACGGATCAAATTGTGAGGTTAGACACATCGGATGCGAATTTCGTTGATGTTATTCATACTGATGCGAAGCCATTTTGGCGTGGCGGTTAAATTTGAAAATTAAAAATGGCCGCTTTACAAGTATTTAATTTTTTGTTTATCTTTATTTAGGTATGGGAATGCGTAGTCCGTGCGGACATTTGGATTTCTATCCTAATGGTGGCAGAAATCAAGCTGGTTGTAACGGACCCATAATGAAAACAGTTTTAAAAGAGAAGAAAAATTTTGTTTTTGGTAACACCACATGAAATGTGATTATTATGATGATTATTATTATTTTGTTTTGTGTTTATAGGAATGCGTCAATGGGTTACTTGTAGCCATAAACGAGCATATATTTTATACACCGAATCAATCGGTTCAGAATGCCCTTTTATATCATTCCCGTGTCATTCTCATTCTGCTTTTCGACTCGGAAAATGTTTCGGATGTGGACATTTGGATCAAGATTGCCCAGTAATGGGATTCAGAGCTGATGAAATGAATAAAAACAGTCGAAAAACGAGCAAATATTTTCTACTAACATCATCTCAATCACCACATTGCCGTAAGATTCAAATTTGAACCACTTTTTAAATATATCTAACTAAATTAAATTTTTATTCAACTCAGAATTGCAGAATCGAATAACAGTGCATGTCGGAAAATGGTCCGGTCATGCAGGATCATTTATAGTACATATATTACAAAATCGGACAACTAATAATAATAAACCAATACGAGTAAAATTAAACACAAAGGCAATGTCCAGACGACGAATTTCGGCCATTTTTACCTCGCCAAATTCCCCAGAACACGTGTCGCACATGCAAATCGAAGCAGAATGGCATTCGGATCAACATGCTCGAGTTAATCCATTCACGTATTTCAACGGGGACATTCCAAAATTGTGCATCACGAGTGTCGTAATTCAAAGTATAACTTTCGACAAAGAGTGAGTACAAACAGTAACATTTTTTTGTTTATATCGCATTTCAAATTGATTTTTCTCGTTTTTACAGAATTATCAGCCGCAAGTTTATATCGAATAATGGATGCGCAAGTGATGAAAAACAAACATTTAATGCAGTTGAATAAAATGCGAATATTATTATTTATTACACTTTGTGTTTAATTTTTTTAAGAATATTACTCTGCACTAAAGCTGCTCGTCTTTTTCTTTGCAACGCTCCTGGGGAACCACCAACGTCTAAAATTTCTGATATTTTCAATTTTCCTCCTCCTTCAGTGGGTACGTTAGTCGATAAACTTGTGTCCGTGGCACCGGGTAAATCCAATCTCTGTTTACAGTTTTTTACATTTATTTATTTATTTATTTAATAAGTTTTTTAGTAATTAATACCTTGCCAGGTGCCAAAGCTTCGTATTGATGACGTAATGCTTGTAATTCAAACTCGCAGTTGGCCAACGCTAATTTCAATTCGTACAAAAGCACCATGTCGCTTCGGAGTTCGTTGAAATGAACGCAAATTTCTTCAGTCGGAATTGGATTCACATCTGAAAATATATATATACATAAAATAATTAGAATTTTATCATTTTTCTATTTCTTTTACCTATGCCTAATTCTTGAAGAAGTTGTTCAATGGCTTTTGTTTTTTTCTGACCGACTGAAGTTGGTAATTTCATCTTAAATAAGAGAAAAATTGGAAAAATGTTTATCATTAATAATAAAAATATTTTGTGACTAACTCTTTGACTCCTTAGGCTGACACCGGTGTTTTTAACGTCTGGAAATTTGATACCAGTCAATTCGAGAACCTGAAATTATACACGCCATGTTTGTTATTTCATTTTTTTAAATTTTTTTAAAAAAATTCTTACAGAACTTTCGGTTTTTGTTGTTTTTTGATGCTGCACTTTCTTTTTAGTATTTTTTCGTTCCTGTCTACGTGTTTCTGAATTATTATCAGCAGCTGTGATTAATTTCTGTAAATCTTGCGTCTTTTTCTCTCGTTCTTTCTTCCTCAACTCGATTTTTCGTAATTCGTTAATGAGCATTTGTTCTTCTTCGATCTGTTCCGGGGTTCGATCAAACAAACGTCGAAGTTGTTCTTTTCGTTTTCTTTCGTGTTCGCTATCGTACACACGAATTTTGCTTTCAGCACTACCAGGAGAACGTGCCTAAAAATGATTTTTTTAAAAATAACTTCATTTAGTACATGAAAAATTCAATAAAGTCATCACCTTTACGAGAAGATTCGATATATTATAATATCTTTCTTTCAAATCCTCAACACTACGCTTCGAAAATGTATCTGAATCCCATCTATCGTGAATCACGATAAATCTCAGATCAAAACGTCGACATAAATCAAATAAGTGATCAGTTTCTGCTTTAGTCCATCCATCAACGTGTAAATATTGTTGATAATCTGCATCTGAATACGACGGAACTTGAACAGTCTGAAAATCAATTAAAATTAAATTAAAAATTGTACTTTTATTTAACCTTTTTTAAACTTTTACTTTATTAAAACGGGCAAAAGGATAATCTTTTCCTTCATCTGCAACTCGTCGCCAATGATGTAAAATTGCGCCATCTTTTCGTGCGGGATTTGTAAACGGAATCCATCGCCATGGGCGAACTTTTTTCATGCCTAATTTAGCTTTCATCTGTTTATATCCTTGACTGGAATTTGATGGTAAAATTGGTGGTGCATCTCTTTAAAAATTATCATAAAAAACTGATTATTTTTCAAAATATGTTTGTTTATAAATGAATTTAATACTTGTTGTCCGAATAGAGTAAAGCGTACAGCTCCCTATGCATTCCTTCTGGTCTTTTAAATGTTCCATCGCCTAATTTTTTCTTTTTCTGTAATCAAAGTAACATTAAACTTTATGTTTTTCGACTGACATTAGGTTTAGTTACCAACAGACTGCTTCTTTTGTCACTGAAAAATGATTCTTTGTTGATTTGTTCAGGTTCGATTTCTAGAATTTCGCGCACATCGCACAGCTCCATCTAAATATTAAATAGAAATTGTATTTTGTTGCAAAGTAAAGTGTCAATTTGTACCTTTCAACGACTGATGAATCTCTTGTCTTCAATCAAATTAATAACATTAGTTTTCCGACATCTTGCGGGAAACAATTGAAACAAGTCAGCTACAGCGTTTTTTAAATTTCTAATTTCTCCCAACAGATGTCAGGAGAGTAAAAAATTCTAAACAGACATCAGTAGTAAATAAAGCCGAATAAAGCTTGAGAATACTAAAAACAGAAAAAATATGAGAAAATTTTCAATAATTTAAAAACATAAACTTTATTAAATAAAAATATTAAATTAAAAATCTAAATTATAAATTTAGAATAAAAAATTTAAAAATAGAAAAATATATGCTGGAACCAAAATGGCCGCGAGATTTATGATTGCACTGACTTATGGGATAGATAAACGATGTCCGTTTCCGAGAAAGACAAGGCCAGACCATACGAAGCGAAGTACCAAACGGTACCGACCTAACAAATAGAGCAATGATTCGGTGCTGAGTTACAGTGTTTACAAAAGTGTGATGGTGGTTACGTGTTTGAAAGTACAAATTAATTTTCTATGGCATTGTCACAAGAGTATATATCCCATTTAAGAACAGTTTTTGATTTGTGCGACGAAGGGAAAAAAGGATACATTACTAAACAACAATTTGACAACTTGGGAAAAAAATACTTTGGTACTGACGATGTAAGGACATGTTTTTATATTTGAATTTTATCTTCTTTTTTGCTATTAAAAATTTCATTAAATAAACATTTTATGGGGTCAAAAAGTGAATAATTGGCCAATGACACGGTGAAAATGATAATGGCACGGGTTGTTAAATGCACGGAATTTTATGTAGGATACCGAAATTTTTGTTTTCTATTGATTTTTTGTGTGATATCAGATAAGAAAGACAATGTATTGTGAGATAAAATTGTACATGTGATATTGTAGTTATTTAATTAATTTTTTTATTTTTTATTTTATTATTATGATTTTTTTTTGTATTTTTGACATTTGTTCGAATTCATGCTTTAGACTTCGTTTCCGCAACGGAAACTAGCAATGATCGAAATACGAGGCTGTTGTCCTTTTCATCTATATGCACGCGAAATAATTGAATAGAAAAAAATTATTAATTATATTTGTGATGGTTATAAAGAGTGAAATGATCTAATTCGAATTTCGAATTGCCAAATTCGAGTTGCGTCTAGCGCCATTTTGATTAACGGTTGAAATTTAAATTAATTAACGTTTTTATTTTTTAATTTCAGGCGGTAGAATATTTATTCCAAGTTTTAGATCCAGATGGTGCAGGTGTAATTAAATTCGATGATTTTTGTCGTGGAGTGTCGACTATTGTGAATCCACATGGTATTGAATATAGTAAATATTTATATTATTTTTTTAAAAATTCAAAATATATTTATTTTCATGACAAAAGTGAATACAAATGGCGATGAAGATTTGATAACGTTCGAGGTAACTTGATAATAAAGAATTTTTTTGAAATTTTTTGTTTATATCGGTTATTCGATACGATTCTAAAGTTACTATAGCGTGTGCTTTTAATAAGAGGAAACATATTGAGCCTGAGGCTAAAATGTTACTTAACTTTGTGGTTTGAATAGCGACCAATCACAAGTATTTGCACGAAGATCTAACACTTGGCAAGTCGCATATTGATCGTATCACTTTTATTAACGATGAAATTTAAAGATTGAAGATGGAATTTAACGGAGTAAAATCGAATTCGACTTATCGTATCGAGGTAGTTTTTGATTATTCTTTTCAAAATGATGTAATTCGAGATTAGAGTGAAAGGAATGTTATCATTTAACTGGAATAAATTGTGCAAATATCGGTAATGGGAATATGAGTGCTTTGGTTTGGTTATTTAACACCAGGCGATAAGAAGAAAATGAGATTTAACAGCTGTTTTGATTTGAAAAAGTTATTGAAATTTTCTGCTTGCTGAATTCTAGGGAACAGATCCATGTTCGGATGGTGTGAGTTGTGCTACTTATAGCGAATACGACGTGGCTGACTTAGATGACGTTATGGCTGCGACGAATTCGCGAAATAATAACAGTCCGATCGAAGGGTCGCAAGACGGGGATAGTGCCATTGAAGTTGTACCTGTTGCTAGTCTCGGATCTCCCGATATGAATAGGAAAAATTTACTCAAGTGATTGTTTTTTTTTTGTTTTATTTATATTTTTTGCTTTTTAGTGCTTATTTATTTGGTTTTTTGTTTAGTTTTAGCGATAATGAAGAGAAATTTGAATGTTTTGGCGATTCACAATGGGAAACGGACGAAAAAATGTCGGCAAACTGGTGAGTGAGAATTTCTATGTGACTTGTGGAGTAATTACATGTAATCTTACGTTAGCATCCGTTCACAAGTGAACTGGGAATAAGATTTTTTTCTTTTTTCTAATTTAAAATGATAAAAATAGTAAAATAGTTTTAAATTACTTTAGTGATTCTAGTCCTGATCGTAATCGGCTGCAACAACCGTTTCGTCAGAGAAATATGTGGCTTCGAAATAGTCTTCGCAGGTCACCCAGGTAAATTGTGGGAGTTGTAAAAATGAGTTAAGCCTAATTTTATTGTTTTGTTTCAGTGAGAAAAAACAAGTGTCCTTGAATTCACGAAGCGGGTAAACTTTTTATTATTCTTTTTTCCTTTATTTCTTTTTATTATTATTTAATGAAATAATAATTATGAAAATGTTAATTTATTTTATTATTTGGTGCGTGGGTTGAGTGATGCAAATTGACCGTCCCACGACTCGTTTGACCTGCTCGTGCTAGTTCTAATTTCTAGGTCTGAGATTAAGTAAATGGACAATGCTCAATTCAGTGTATCAAAAACTGCGTTGAGTTGAAAAGGTCAAGGATTATCAATTGAGATAGTTATTTAATTCATTTTATTTGCTTATATAAATTAGTGTTGTTTGCATTTTTATTTTGTTTGATTTCTTCCCTACCGATGCATTTTTATACAGGAAATGTGATCTTTTTATTTTTTTTACTAGAAAAAACTTGATTAATGTTAGACTTAACCTCCCTACCGAGTTTGGACTAGTCTGTAACATTCCTGAATATTTTTCTATGTTAGTGAAAAGAATTTGTTTGGTATTGTTCGCGAAGAAAAGATAAAAAAGATATAAAAAAAAATGGCGGCAAGTAATTTAAATTGATACGTAAACACGGATGTTTGGGTGTGAAATGAAGAGCAACCTGTTTTAGTTTATTTAAATTTTTTTATTGATTTGATAATGGATTTTGTAGACACGTTTATCGTTCCTCAAGCTTCAACAGTAGTCGTCGAAGTTCGAGTTGCGATTCGGATGAAATGAATGGCGATTTCGCAGTTGAAGATGACGTATACGACTTGCGCCAAAAGGTATTTTGTAAGATGAATTAAAAAAACGATTAAATTTTAATTAATTAATTTTTCACCTTTAACTCGTTGCCAGATACAAGAATTGCAACAACAGATAACTGCCTTAGCTACGGGTCAATCAAACAGCGAAGAAAAATATAATAAAGTTAAACAAGAAAACGCTTCTCTTATGGCCAGGTATTTGACAAATGAATTCATTTCCGGGTTTTTGAGATAAAAAAAGAAACAGAAAAATAAAAAAAACGGCCAATATAAACTGGGCGCTTCGAGGCTAAAAATTTGTGCTATTGCTTAGCAACGGATTTTCCTTATGTGTAAACGAAATATTTTTTTATTTCTCTCAAATGATGTTGTGGATATGGGATTGGTAGATTCAGTGTTATTGCCCGAGGCCATTTTGGCTGCGAATCAACAGAGCAGCAATGGAGAAATTAAAGCGCCACTGAACATATACGTCCTTGTTTTTATGTTGCGATCAACCAACCGCAGTTGGAAATTGTTGTGTCAGGTGAGGAATATAAAAAGAAATGTTAAACGGGTGGAGTCGTTTTAAAGTTATTTGGAAAATAAAAATTTTGTCATTACTTCGGTGGTGAGTCACAGGTAAGTGAGTTTGTTTTTCTACTTTATTCTCGCCTAAATGGCCTTGTTTCTATTTTGGTGGGAGTCAGTTTACACAATAGGAAAAATTGTATGATTAGTAATAAGATAAATAAATAAATAATGTTTTGATTAAGTAATTAATTTTTTTAATTGACTTGTGTAATAGGATCCATTCGTTGGAGGAACAAATTCGCGAAGTAGAAATCCGTTCGGAAGATCGTATACGAGAGGAGCATCAGAGGTTTAAAGACGTTATGGTAAGTAAATTGAATTTGTTTAATTTATATTCAATTTATTGATTTATATTTTTTTTGTTTAGGCACGGCAAGACAAGGAGAAATGTATAGAAATTGAATCGTTTACGCTTAGGTTACATACTTTAGAGAGGGAAAATCAACAGTTGAATACTGATTTACTCAGGTTAAGGACCCAGTTAGAGAAAGTTAAATTAGTAAGTTGAAAAATGATTTTTTGAGAGAAAAATTGATGAGATTTTTGTGTTTTTTTTTTATAGGAAAAGGTGCAGTTGCGGGATCAACTGTTGGAAACTGAATTTTCGTTAACTAACGCACAAGAAGAAAATCGTAGGTTGCAAGATTTATGTCGAAGAGAACGAGAAGAATCTGCACAAACGAGAACAAATGACGGACGGGTTTGTTTTGAAATGAAAAATTGCATTATATTAATTATATATTAATTTTTTAATCTTTTTTTTTCAGACGATAGATGATTTAACCAAAGAAGTTACCGAGTTACGAAGGTACAAAGCAGAAATGGGTTGTTTAACCAGAGCTAGAAGTCCAAGTGTGTTGGATTTACCTTCACGATATGCTGAATTGCAGGAGCAAATGGCACGTTTGAGACAAGTAAATATTTTTATTTATTTGTTTGTTTATTTTTATTTAAAAAAAATGTATTGTGTAAATAGGAAAATCTACAACTGAAGGACGAAAACGATGAATTGCAAGCACAACTACTCAACTGCAGCATACAGGAAGGAAGAAGTCTAGTTCACGGTGCAACTTCAAACTCATTGGCTGCTGAATTTGATGCCATGACTAAAGATGAGGTATTATGGAAATTAATTTTGATGTTAACTTTTTTGTAAATTTATTGAATTAATTTTTTTTTAGATTACTCAAAAGTTAAAAGATCAACAAGATGTGAATGCCAAGCTCAAATTATATATTGACAGCATGCTTTTGAACATTCTTGAAAACCATCCGTCCATTTTGGAAGTAAAAGGAGGATTGTTTGGAAAGTGAACCCGCCATTTTACTTAAATCGAATCAACTGCATCAGTTGTCATAATTTAGTGGTGTTTTTTAAATGATTGTTTTTGTTCATTTTTTATGTCGACTCTAGCGTTGTACAATCAAGTTTGTAAATGTTAATGTTTTGTTAAAATCACTTGTTGACGAAAACCATTCGATTTAGTCGAGTGGCTGATGATAATTTAACGTCAGTGCCTTTGTATCTATAAAAGATGTGTATTTTAGATGCATAATAGTTTTACTAAAAATACTTGAAAGCAAAATACTCGATAAAAGAATGTCACAAAATGAATTTCACTGAAACGGAAGTTGTATTGTTTTTAATTGTTGATAATTGCCGTCCATCGTTGAATTTTCAAATTAGGGTTATTAATCGATTGAATCCTATTAAAATTTTTATTTTATTCTCTTAAAACTGTTCGATTGTTATTTAAATCTGTCGGTATGCAAAAAACTGAGCAGAAATGTTGGTTTTAATGTATAAATAAATAACATACGTTTTGAAATGAGAGTTTTGGTGGATTTATTTAAATTTTGGGCAAATTACATCGTATAGATTCAAATTTTATGCGTAATTTATTATTTAGATATTAGTTTTAACAATTCTCACTACGAGGAAGTTGTGTCAAATGATTGGCTGAAGAAGGTCACATGATCCATCGTATGCTGTATGATGCTCTACACCAGAGGCTGTATATAAGAAGTGTCATGGCAGCGTGCACAGATGAGCGTGAAATTTGCGTTAAAGAATTGCATCAAGCTATTTTAAAAATGGCGGAAAATAATCCAGATGAAGAATTGAAGCTTAAAACCGATACATTAATAAGCGATGTACTCACCAAGTATGTAGATCGTTAAAATATCATGATACACATTTTTCTAATTATTAAACATTTAGGAAATTGGTATCATCGTACGATTTAGCTCGAGGAACGGTCAGTATGTTAAAAGACATCGTGGAAAGTCGAGTGAATTTACCTGCCGAGTTGAGTGATGAATTTCACTAAATTAATATATAATAACACTAATAAACAAATTGATATTTAGTGAATTAAAAGAAGTTATTAAGTCAGTCGGAAAGAAATTAAGCGCATCACTTCCGGATGAAAGCATTGTGAAAAACATGGTCCAAAGAGGTGAAAATTGCTTTAAAAATATTTTTAATTATTTCATCATTCACTGAAAAAATTTCAAATTTAGTGCATAAAATTATTCTGGATGATAGCACAAAGTAAGACCTAATTTATACGTTTTCTCGTGTAATTTATTAATAAATTTATTTAAATTTTAGTCGTCCTGATGGTGAAAATCAAGAATCTCTTCAAAACTTTGTTCCGATTACTCAAGCAAGTCCATTACAACATCAACAGGTGTCTGTGCACGGACTACACGTAAAATTAACATAAATTTGAAAAAAAAATGACAAAATATTAAAAAATTTGATTTTCTAGGTGGCGGTATCTGATTCAATTAATCAATTATTGAATGAATTAGAATCGAGCGCGTATAACATCGCTGCACAAGCGCCTACTTATATTCATAAAGATGATGTTATATTGACTTCTGGCAAATCGAAAACTGTTTTAGCATTTCTAAAGGTTTAAAATTTACATTTCTTACGTTAAAAATGAGAAATTTATAAATTAAAACTGAAATTTTGTTTAGGAAGCTGCGACGAAGATTACGTTCAGTGTTATAGTCCTTGAACATGAACCTGAATGTGATGTAATTTATATTAAATATTTATTTATGTATAACTTTGAGTAAATTTTTTATTTATTCTTTCTAGGGACATGAAATGGCTGCTGAATTAGCTGAAGCAAAAATTCCAACTACTATTATACCTGACGCATCTGTTTTTGCAGTAATGCCACGTGTTTCAAAAGTGGTTTTAGGAACCGATGTTATTTTGGCTAATGGCGGGTAAATATTTTATTTGATCAATTAAACGGAATAATTAAATATGGAGTTGTGAAATTTTCAGATTAAAAGCTGCAACTGGTAGTAATGGCATCGCTCTTACAGCGAAACATTATGCGAAACCTGTAAGTTTATTGTTAACTAATTAAAATTTAAAGTTAATGTTTTTGTTATGGTTTAGGTACTTGTGTGCGCCGCCATGTATAAATTATCGCGAGAATATGCGAATCAAGCGTCGTTTAACAAAATGGAGTCGTCGCATTCGTTATTAGATTATTCCGAAGCTGAGGATAAGAATTTAATTGTGCTTAATCCTGCATTCGATTATGTTCCTCCAGATTTAATCACAACATTAATTTCTAATATGTAATTTTTTAATTTCGAATAGTTTAATAATAGAATAATAATTGAATATTTTGTTTTGCAGAGGTGGAAACACTCCTTCGTATTTTTATAGACTCTTACATGATTTATATCCTGCTGAAGAATGTTTAGAATGAATTTCGTTTGAAATTACTTCTGTGAATAAATTGTTTTGTTAAATTGAAAATTTGTCTGAATCTTTATTTAGTTTATAAATTTTCCACTAGGTGGCAGCACTGGAATTAAAAATCGTCTGCTTTAGTATTGCATCATTTATTCATTCATTCAAGCTTGAAATTGCTTCGAATTAAACGAAATCTTTTAATCTACTAAATAACACAAAATAATTTAGTCTCTTAATTAATTTGGTGACTTGAATAAATGTTTATTATATATAAAATTTATTTTTCCATTAAAAAAAAAACAAGTTATGTGCAAATATATATTTGTGATGATAAACTCTAATTACATATGAAAATCAAGTTATTTCGAATAAGACAAATTCAGAGGTTGACAAGTTGTGTTAGTTTGTGCCAACTGAATAAGAGCAAGTGCGCCGAGCCATTCATCAGTACTGTCACTCAAGTCGCGTCTTGGACTATCCTCAAGTGTCATTTTAGCTGGTGGAGAATTCATTTCATCCCAATAAGCTTGTTGATCTAATTCACGTTTTAATTTCCGCTCTCTCAATTTACTCGTTGGCTTTTCTGCTCTCGCTCTTCGATACCTACAAAATTGCAAAGAAAAATTATTAAATTTAATTTTTTTAATGTTTTAATTGTTTAAAAAATATACTTTTCAAGCCATTGGATCACTTCGGAATTATTATTTTCATTATCACCGGTTGGACTTTCATTTAATGCATCATTTTGTACACGTTGAAGAGTTTCAAATGGATGAAGAGGACAATGACGATTTGCATGTGCAAAACTATTAGTACAACCTGAAAAAAAAATTTCTAATTTAGTTATCTAATCATATATAAAACAATTAATTTCTAATTTAATACCATTTGCAGAACAAACAAACGGTTTTTCTCCCGTATGTAACCTTTGATGTGTTTTTAATTGTCCACTTTGTGTAAAAGCGCGGTCGCAACCGGGAAAATCACATCGGTATGGACGTTCACCTATATACATAAAACCAATCAATCAATCAGTTAGTTAAATTCAAACAAAAATTGTAGAATAATTAATTATTTATTTATTGTTTGTTACCTGTATGAGTGCGTAAATGAGCTTGAAGTGACTTATCGCGCGGGAAAACCCGATTACAGATTTGGCATTTAATATTGCTCGGAGAAGTTGATCCTTTGAGTATAAGTCCAGTTATACTGTCAGCTCGTGGTCTTCCTCGCCTTAAATTTGATTCTCGTTGTTGTTTATCAATCGGCTCGTTCGCGCCACTCGGACTCAGTTGAATTCTTTGAGCTCCTTCTCCCCAATTCCATGGATAAATTGCTGCATCTTTATTTAAAGATGGACTTGTTTCGATGCTGCGATCAGCACGATGTCTTCTTTCTCGTTTTTCTACCAGATTCCATTCATTTTCTAATGTGGTTTTCATTTTTGTCTTCTCTAGATTTCGCAGAGCACACGTACACGTTGCCGCGCTCTCGCAAATTCCCGCCAAATTAAATAGCTAAAACTTACCGCGCGAATTCGTGTACCGCGCTTTTGGTCCGCATTTACTAACCACGTGACTCGTACACACTTTTCGGTAATAAGTAGAAATTAAATGGACGACTGATACGAGTTTATAAAATCAAATATGATATTATTTATAAGTTTAGGCATGTAAATATGAAATTTTATTGTATTGTGTTTCAATTTTAAGAATGCGAACAGATGACGAAATATTTGGTAAGATTTAAACCAATAGTACGATTTTTGATGACGATGCTTTTGTAATTAGGGTTTTGAAAATAACGTCACTTCCGGAATCCCATGCTTCCCTTCGGTAAGGAATCTGCTCGCCATTTTGGATGATTGTCGCTGCAAACGACTGGCAAGGGCCAAAATATCCATCGACATCCTCTCGATTAAGGGGATTATTTGAGAATGGAGAACACATACGGAATCGGTGTGAAAAATAGATATGCGCTTTTCTACAATGAGGAGGAGGATCCGTTGGAACTGTTGAAAGCACAGGAGGAGGAAAGGGAAAAGAAAAAGGAGCACAAACTTCACGAGAAAGAAAACAAAACGACCAAAGCATCGCCCGTATCTCCAAGTTTGACTGCTAAAAACAAACAGCAACAACAACCACAGGTAAATACGGTAACGCAAAACAAGAAACCAACAAAAGAAATCACGCCGACCAAAACTACGCATGAGATCGTTCCGAAAAAGGAAGGTAAATTCTAATCATATCTTAACTGACCCATGTGGCCATTGATTTATCTCACGTTTCTTTGTTTCTTATCACTTTAGTCCCCGAAAATAATAAAATCCGCTCTCAGAAACCGCCACCTGAACGTAATGTTAAATTTAACACTACGCCTAGGGAATTACCCCAAGACTTAGAAGAAAGGAAAAATCGACGAAATCGCGACGAACAACGTGGGCCGCCGCCGCCGCCCAACACCGATTACCGGTTCGTATCGTAATAATGATCATTTATTTATCCAATAAGAAATATATTGATTGACTGAATGGTTGATTGAATTGTAGAGATCGGGACCGTGAACCTCGTATCGATGGAGAAGGACGTCGTGGCAGCAATCGTGGTGGAATTCGAGGGGGCCGAGGTGGTGGAGGACGTGGACGTGGTGGTCGTGGTGGATTTGATAATCGTGGTAAAAGGGAATTTGATCGACAAAGTGGAAGCGATAAAAGGTGCGATATTAAAATGATTTGTTTTTTAATTTTTGAGTTTTTGTTAAATTTTTTTTATTGATAGCAGTGTGAAACCGTTCGATAAACGAGATGGCGCCGGATCACACAACTGGGGAAATGTTAAAGATGATATAGAGTAAGTTCAAATGTGATTTTTCATGTTTTATTTCTGATAACACGTGGTGAAATAAGCCTAAATGTGATTTAGGCCCACTAAAGCCGGCTGAGATATTGAATTTGTTGTAACTCAGTGTGCAAAAATGTGGGGAGAGAAAAATTCCATAAAGTGTGTATGATAGAAATTTGTAATTTTTAACGATTCTATCAAAGAATTTAGTGGAAATATACTTTTTTTTCGAAACTTTTGAAAAGATTGTAATTATTTTGAGGCTATTTTTAAGTATTGGGGGATGAAGACTGTACTTGGATAAACAAAATGGCGGTTATTTTTAGATTGTAATTTTTCTTTTTTTTTTCTCTTTATTTTTTCCGTTTTAAGTGAAATGAACAATACGGCTGTGACTGAGGAAAATACTGATTGGGCTGATCGTACCGAAGAATCCACCGAACAAACGATAGAAAATGCGAAGTAAATTTTAATTTAAGAAAAAAATAATTTGTAACGGAAAAAAATGTAAACTTTATTTTTATTATTAAAGAGTGGAGGAAACGACAGCTACGACCACAACTGCGGAAGGCGGAGAACCGGCGACCGATGAAAACAAAGCTAACGAAGAAGAAGAACCTAGACAAATGACTTTGGACGAATGGAAACGCGAACAAGAAAAAAATCGCGTCGTACCACATTTTAATTTGCGAAAACCCGGAGAGGGAGAGGACACTTCGCAATGGAAAAAGACGTACGTTCTGAAGAAGAAAGAAGTTGTCAATGCTGGCGACGGCGAATCTGAACCGGAAGTAAGATTTTGAGCCAATAATTTTTCAAACTTTTTTTAAAAATTTATTTTTTAAATCAATTTCTAGGAAGATGAAGAAGAAGTTGTTCGTCGTGGACGCCAAAAGCATTTGGTGGATATCGAAATAAATTTTTCGGATTCCCGTCGTGGCCGTGGACGCGGCCGAGGTGGACGTGGAGGAGGCGGCGGCGGTGTAGGAGGAGGTGGAAGCGGTGGCGGAGGCGGTGGAATGGGTGGCGGAGGTGGAGGAGGGGGCGGCGGCGGTGGAGGCGTTGGTGGAGATCGCGAACGCTCGGGACCGAATGTAATGTCTCGGGGCGGTCGTACACCACGCTCCGATCGCGGTCCTCGTACTCCCGGGAAAGGAAAGAGTCCCAGCACCCCAAGTGCGCCCAAAGTGGACGACGAAAACGATTTCCCGTCTTTGCAAACTGCCTGAGTCGCTCGAAAAAAAAAATAACGATGCGGAGCGGCGTTCGTTTTGTTCCGATCCTTCGTTCATAAATTCTCTAAAAAAGAAAGAAATAAAAAAAAAATTAGGAACTGTTATTTAAAACAGTTGCATAGGAACGTGCGCTTCACTCGTCCGTCATCTGCATGATGCTTAGCTCGTAAATCAATATCATGAACTGTCACAAGTGATTTCACCAAAGCTGGAGGGAATGATCGTATTTCGTGCTTAAAAACCCTGTTTGGAATTTTTTATTTTACGGACCGAATGCACTTGGTTTTGTAATTCGTTTTTTATTTTGATTTTTTATTATTACTTTTTTTGTTTTCCACCCTTTGCGATTTGTTCTCTATAACAGATTTGGATTGTACACTCGCTTTACCTACTGTCATAGTTAGAATTATCCTTTTTTTGTTGCGAGAGAGTTTGAATGCAGTATACGGAATAAAGACATTACTCCTCCATTTTTTATTGTTTTTGTCGTTTATTTTTAAATATCTGATTCAAATATGGCGCCTCGGTAACCAAAGTAAGATGGTTGCCGTTACTCTTACGAGATGGCGCTTAATACATTGTTGTGTTTGCAACGAGGTAATTTATTGGTATTTATTATCATGCTTGTTTGAGAAAAATGGACCGGCGATTTATATTATTTGCAGCTAGTTAAAGTTTGAAATGAATTTTAGCTTGGGAATAAAAATGGCGGAGATGTTTGGTGTCATTCGATCAAATTGAAGCTCCTCCTCTCGGTTTGTCACGTTGCCCGTATCGGGAGTGTCTTTTTCGGCCAAACAAATTTCATTGGCTGATGCGGCGAATGATTGATGGCTAATGCGTCACTCTACTCGCAGCACTCGACTCGGATCTAGCAAATTGCAACATCAACAAAATACTTTACTACGCCACATACTAGACCGAGGGAAGGATTTGCAATATCCCCAGGATACGAATTAAAAAAGAAAAAGAGTGTGGACTTGGATCGTGAGTGCGCAGTGTACCGGAGATGCTTTAACTGCGATCGAGCTAATAGTGCCGAAAATGACCATGGTAAGCACGAAAATGTTGATTCTAAACATCGCGTTTAGGCTTAGCTAAAAAAAAACCCCAACGACGCCTCCATCCTAACCTAACGTAAAAATGGTCGCCCGAACATGTTGGTTGACAACATTAATTGATAGATGCGATTACGTTTTCGAATAAAGATAATAATAAATTAAAATAACGATTCGATGATGAGAAATGCGATAAAAATGGAGAATTGAATGTTGGGTGTTTTGCACGGCCTTGTAGTGATTTGGCGATTTCAATATGGCTTCAATGGTTTAACTGGTTGGTTCCTTTTGCATGGTCGGTGATGAGCAATTCTTAGTACATTTTACTAGTAGTAGCTGCTGCTCGAGTAAAATACTCGAGGGTGAAATGAGTTGTTATATTTGGATTGCGACTAAATTAAGATTATTAAAATGAGCTGAGTTATTTTTGAATGTTTTTTTAAAAAATTTTAAATTTTTCTCTCTTTTTTTTATTAGGATGAATTTCATCCATTTATTGAGGCACTGCTGCCCCATGTCAAGTCTTTCTCGTACACGTGGTTTAATCTTCAAGCAGCCAAACGGAAATATTTTAAGAAACATGAAAAAAGGATGAGTTTAGAAGAGGAAAGGCGTTGTAAAGAAGATTTACAGGTATAATAAATTGCATGCCTAATAATATTAGAGTTTGAAAATGATGAAAATGATTTGTTTTTTGAATTAGAATGAAAAAATCGAAGTGAAACAAAAATGGGCTTCTCGATTATTAGGAAAACTGAGGAAAGATATTACACAAGAATGTCGAGAAGATTTTGTTTTAAGTATCACAGGAAAGAAACCGGCAGTTTGCGTGCTAAGCAATCCGGATCAAAAAGGAAAAATGAGAAGAATCGACTGTCTTCGACAAGCTGATAAAGTGTGGCGACTTGATCTAGTGATGGTGATTTTATTTAAAGCGATTCCCCTCGAAAGTACAGACGGAGAGAGATTAGAGAAATCTCACGAATGTTTACATCCGGGTCTCTGTGTCAATCCTTACCACATTAATGTATCCGTCCGAGAGTTGGATTTGTACCTGGCCAATTACATCCAAAGTCATGGTAACTTAACTAATGATTTAATAATAATATTATTATCATAATGATTTATTATTATCATTTTAGACGCTCTCAGCGGTATTCACTGTGATCATAATGATAAAGAAGATCAGCGGAAAGGTATTTCTCTATTTATTTGTTTATTTTATTTTATTTTTTGAAGGTTTTGCCATTGTTTTGTTTTTGTTTTAATTCTGCAGGAAACAATCCGTACTGTGGCGTGAGTGCTAGTGACGCCATTTTGGCAACGGGCGTGTTCTCCTCGGTCGAGTTGTGGCGATTATCGAAAGGTTTGAACAGTTAACAAATTGACACAGGCCACCATCTTGAAAAATAATCAAATAAAAGAAACAACAAATTGAGATATAAAATGAGATTGTAAAATTTGCAGAGCACTCACCCCTTCGGTTCGGTGTGTTTCCTGCACTTTAGCAAGATGGCGGCCTTCTATTATAGTTTTGGTTGTTATTAAAAATTGAAATAATAAATTGAAATAATGAAATTTTCTAGCGTCGATTATGCAAAGCACTAACGGGATGCAACCAAACGTGGGTAACATCAAACTGGAATCGCCAAATTATTACTGCAACAGCTATACACCACCTGACCATCAAACGGCTTTGAGTTCGACCGGTGCGATGAGTTTAAGCCGAGGAGCACACACGCAACATCCAGCTAGTCCTCCTGAGCATCGGAATAAACGAATGCGTCGTATTTCGTCAACCGATGATGAAATCGACGTTGGTCGAGACAAAGCCGAGCTCAATTACTACGGTCAGTCGCCCGGCTTGGTGGCAAACCAGGCATCTGGCTGGCAAAGCGACGTGGACCATGGTAACTATCAGTCGGTGTCAGTCGATGGCAAACTTAATTGGTTATCGTGATCATAATCGAGTTGGTGTGGGACCTCTCTATATATTATATTATATGTTAATCGATGGTGTTGTTGTCATTTTTGATTTTATCAATTAATTAATTAATTAATTTGTTTTTTATTCGGTTATTAGGTTGGGGACCTTGTTTAATTTTTTTATTTTTAATTTTGATTTATTTTCTTTTTCTTTGATTTATTTATTTTATTTTATTTTATTATTTTATCTTCTTGTGGCAGCATTGCCTCTTCATCCCTCTTGGTTCATTCACTGCAATTTTTCTCTCGTTCTCTTCTTTGATCTGTCGTTCGTCCGTATTTTATATATATACAAATATGTAAATATATATAAAAAAAATTTCTTGGGTCATTTTCTTGTTATTAACGAACCGCTTTTCTGTTTTTTGCTGCTGCTGTTTGCTGCTCGCCATTGTTTCTGCTGATGCTTTTCTTGACTAATCAACATAAAAGGTGTTTTTTAAGCGGTGTGAATAAATTAATTTATTTAATTTTCACTAATTTTATCTTTCTTCTTTGTCATGATCTTTATCTTTATCTTATTTTTATTTATTTATTTATTTATTTATTTATTTATTTATTTCTAAAAACCCGAGTAAATTGATTTTATTTTAATTTAAATTTCTCATTTGTTTTTGTTTATTATTTTGATGGATGTTTTTATCTAGTAAATTTTGGGAACCGATCACTTCCTCTTAATCTGTTATTCTGTCTTGATAACCGTTTCACAGGTTCTCATTGACACACACACAGAACAATGATCGATGGGGGCAAGTGTTTTTCCCCGCTTGCCTTCCGTTGCGAGTGAGTTCCCCCGTCAGGTCTTTAGGAGCGTGGTGGTGCATTAGTGAACCCGAGTGCAAGCCGGAGGTTCTACTTTTGCAGGCCCTCCTCCTGTGCATTCCCCCCGAGTGACGCATTTGAAGTCGGAACCCACCAGTGGTTTCTCGCCTGCTGTCGCTGCTGGTGGGGGTTTGCACGTGACTCCCTCCGAGGAAGGACCCTTGCCTAGTCCTACTGATGGATCCCATTCCACGACTGTAGTGTCTCCTCCTCCGCAAAGTAGAGAAGGTAATCTTAATCGACAAAAAAAAATATATATTTTTATTTATTTCTTTTATTTTTCTTTCTTATTTATTTTTAAATTTTATTTATTTATTTGTTTATTTTTTAATATTTGGATTGGATGTTGTTTATTATGATTATTTATATTTCTGTCGTCACCTGTACTTTATATTTATTTATTTATCTCGGTGTCGGAAGCACTCGCAGACTCTCCTCGAACGTCGATCGACAAATTTGCTGCTTGGCATGCTCGATGTGGCATGTTTTGATTATTTTTTTGATTTATTTGTTTATTTATTTCTATGTGTTGTTTGTGTGAGTATATGGTCAGTCGAGCATGAAATCAACTGCAAAAATCGATCACTGCAAATTTGTTTATATATTATGTTATATTGTGATATATGAATATCAACGTGTAAACAGTAAATAAAAAATGTAAATACATAAAAAATAAGATTAATGTAAAAGGGATGAAGTAGCAATGCTGTTTTGCCTGCTCAAACGTAATTTTTTATTTATTTATTTAAAAATGAGAAATTGTTGTTAGTTCTTGAGGCGTTTTTAATTTTGAATTTGAAAATGGCCGTTGTGAACTGGCAGTAATTTAGTTGTTGAATGTGTATATTTGATTGATATTGTCATGGGTTTGGTTATTTTGTCATGTTTTTTTTGGCGTTGAACGTTGTCTTTCTATTCTATCTTCCTTCAGGAATTCCTTCTCATGGCAGTCTGAACATGAGTACTTCCAACCCCATTGCAGGTCCGTCGTCGTCGAGCGCCTACTACAGCAGTCCGAACAAGTATCAGGAGAATGGACACGACACTTTCTCTGATTTTGTTACACTGGTTTGTCAAGAGGCCCAGAATTCGAATAGCAGCTCACAAGTAAACCAAATTACCTACCATTTATTTCATTTGAATTCAATTTCATTTTTATTTTGTTTTTAGCAAAATTCAGCAAGTCAGCCATTGCGAACGCAAACCAAGCTGCCGCAGTTTTATCCCAGTTCGATGCTTCCGCCTCCACCGCCGCCTCCAATGGCACGGCCTGTCGCCATAATCCGATCCACGGGTGACAATTCATTTATTCAATTATCATAATAATAATATTAATAATAATAATAATAATAATAATAATAATAATTATTGAAAAAAGTAGCGTCTGAATGTGGTGATCTTAATGCCACCACGGCCAATTCACCGACTAGTGCCACGACCACCGTGACCAATGCGTCTCCGAATTTACCGGATGCAGGTTCGGCATCTAATGGATCGAGTCGAAGGGAAAATGGGGTGCGAGATGCAACCAACACTCCGCCTTCTACTTCTGCGGGTTTGAAATTAGATTTGAATTAAAGTCAGTTCCATGTATCCTGACGTAGCCCTCAGTCCAAATTAACCCTCACTGGGTGTAAGATGATGGGAGAAAAGCTGGGCAACCCCTTGGGCATATTCTAATCCAATTTTTTCTGTGTGAGCTATACAATCTAACCAATTTAATGGTGTAACTTGAGATAATGCTTTAGTCCACAGATTTGTTATATTTTCTTGAGTAAAAGTTGTATTGTTTCTAGCAACAAACCCTTTATAATTTGCCCATATCAATTCAATTGGATTAAGGTCACAGTGATAAGGGGTAAATGTAACACTGTGTGACCATGTGATTCAGCTAAGGAATCAATTGCATATGTTTTTTTAATATTAGCTTGCTTAATAAGCATTAGCAATTCTGCTTTCAAAAATTGTGGTTGAAAAGCAATGCTGTGGTCTCTAAGCCATTTCTGAATGTCTGCTTTTTTATTGGCTGTAGTTGGAGCTTTATCAATCTGGACTGAATGATATTTGGCATTATCTATCACAATAATTGAATTTATGCTAATATTGGGAAAAAGTTGAGTCTCAAACCATTTTTAAAATTATTAAAGTTTATCTCATCATGATAATTGCTTGACTTTGTTTTTGACTTAAAAAACAAAAATGCTCCTGGAATGAATCCATTTCTTGTCTTTGCATGACCTATTATGTAGCGTGTGCCCCCCAAATTTTTAATCTGATTTTGATTTTATCTGTGGTGATTTTTGTTATTGTTTTTTCACATTCTAATATTACTTTTTTTTATTGTTTTTGTTGGTATTATTGTCTTTTAAGCAGAATTGGCTACCCATATTAAGTAATCCAAATTCTTTTGCTGCAAGACCTTTTGTGATTCTGTCAACAACATTATTCCATGCCAGTTTATTTCTCATGTCTTCTTGTGTAATTGTATTTTCCTCTCCCATTAATTTTTCTACATCTTTTAGATTGTATTTTTGAATCCATCCTTTCTATTTCTAAAACGTTTTTAACATACTAACTTATATATAGAGACAGCAGATAGTAAAAACCACAGTTCTGATGATTATCTTCGAGAAAAGATTGAAAAGGCTTTAAACAATGAAGTAATGGGAGTAAACACATGTGAATAAAGCCAAAATTGAATTTTAAATAACAAATAAACACATGTATAAGTTTAAATAATAGTAGGATATTCTTTGGCTTGAAACACGTCTTGAATTATTCTTCTTATAGCTCCTTGATCAAATTCATCAATACCAGTAATTGGATAATCTCTATTAGGTTTCTTTTTTCCTAGTGTTTCCAATATACCAGAATCATTAAGTTTTTTACTAATTCTTTGCACTGTTCTTACTAACCTAACCTAACCTAACCTAACTTCACAAGCTTCAGCAGCATATTTTGTTGCTCTTTTTGGAAATTTATCTTTTGTAAATGATAAGACATTCATTATAATTTCCTGTGCCTGGCTATTAATTGCTTTTACAGCTTTTAGACCACTCATTCTGTAGTTGAAACCAAGTCAAAACTGGCATTTTACAAAATTTTATTTTATCAACAAGTTTCAGACTTCTCACATATTTGTGAAATATTTTTTTTTCATTCAGTAATTAGCCTTACTAAGGGAATCCCTTCCAAGTCAACTCTATTCATATCCTTCACCCCTAAAAGTAGGCTACATAAACCTTACCTATTTTTATGGTGCGTCAGGTTAGATGGAACTAACTTTAAATTGTTTTATTTTCTGAAATGAATTTATAATTAGGTGGTTCGTCAACGAGTAATGATGATACGCCTGTTAGCAGACCCGTTTTGAGTGGCTCGTTTTCCGGGTCTGGAAGATCGGAATACGCCTTCACTCACATCCACCCACAACCAGCACAGGTATAAATTGATTGATTGATTGATTGAAATTGGATAATTAATAAAATGAAATAAAAAAAAATTTGTAGTTATTCACGTATCCGAGCATGAGTGCCGTAAACATGAGTGCCGTAAGCGGAGTGATCAGTCCAACCAATCTGAGCTTGTTTACATCACCAGTGACCACCCCACGAACAACCCCACGTTCGACACCCATACCACGATGGAGTGCGCCTTTCATATCGCTCGACGAAAACATCGATTACAACATGATGGCTGGATTGATGCCAGGATCAAATCCTGATGAACCTCCACCTTTGTTGGGTGAAGGTGAGATTCTATTAGAAACACGAACATGTAAAACTAATTTTTTTTTCTTTTTCTTTTTTTATTATTATTATCATCATCACTTGAACGTGAATTAGAGCGATTTTTTGGTCACGTGGTACACAGCAACGAGTCGATGGATGCCAATGGTCAAACGACATCGAGCAGTAACACGAGCAGCACACCGACCAAGTCTCAGCCATCTTAGAAAAAACAACTGATGGACCTTGTTCGTTTTGCTCGATCATTATTGCAATAATGTGGATTGTGTGAATCGCATGATGATGTGATGACGTGGTCGGTTGTGTTATTTTTATTTTTTTGAAATTTGTTTTCGCATAGAAATTCATTTGTTGGTCGTGCAGTCACGTTTAGCAATAACCACTTGAGGTTGCAGGTCGAGTTCTCTAGTGTCTTCCTTTGATTTTTTTCCATTTTGTTTTTATTTTTTAATTTTACACAGTGAGTTAGTAGTTGGTGCTAGTCATTTACATGTTTTTCATTTTACTAATCTCTTTTTGGAGTCGACAAACAAAGTACAAATCAAATAATTTTTTTTTCCTTAATTTCTTTTTCTTAAAAAAAAATTCTATTTTGCTTTGTTTGATTCCGAAAAGTAAAACAGAAAAAAAAAACATAAAAAGAAAATTTATATATATCTATATATAAATATAATAAATATAAATATATATATTAAAAAAAAAAACAAAATGAGACTGTAGTTTAGTTATATTAAAAAAACAAAACAAAAGTTAGAATTTTTGCCACTTAGTGCTGAGTTTTAAGAATTTTTACGAGAAAAAATGTAAATTAACGTATCTTATGCAATAATAGCAGTCTACAATACGATGCAAATAATATAAAAGGGAGAAAAATTTATATTATATTAATTAATTAGAGTTAGAAAAATTGCTAAGTGACCTGGTTACTTAACTATGGCGAAAATGGTAGTTGATTTAGTATAAGAGAGAGAGAATAAACAAAATGGTAGCTTTTTAGAAGGAACTCGATAGGAAAGTGCTTTATTTAGACAATTTAGCCATGGCCATTTTTACCTCAGTAGGAACAAAAAAAATAAATCTAAAAAAATAAATAAATAAAAGCTCCTCCTTCCTTCTCCTCCATCTTCCTCCACTTTTTTAGAATTTGCGCCTCGAGAGTTTTTAGTCTCTTGTAAACTAATCCGACGCGTCGAAGTGGGAGGATCAAGTTTTGATAGCACTATATAAATATATATATACATAATATATATATATATATTATACATACATGATATAAATACATTATTATAATTATATATATCACTTGTTAAATTGTTAATAATCTTGTTGTTGAATGCGCACTAGAAGGAAAAAATAGTGGCAACTACCGAACTTTTCATTTCAAATGATGAACATAAATAATAATAATAATAATAATAATAATAATAATAATTAATAATGAATTAATAAATAGATTGCTAACATCCAGCTCAAGCAAATAAATAAAAAAAAATCATATTTGTTTATAGATTTTTTTAATTTTTAGGTTTTGTTTTGTTGAGATATAAAAGAGTGAATTAAGAATGGGTTATCGCATGTGAATTCTCGGTTAGGTTGAAAATTTGTTTTCGTTTTTTTCCAAGCGGTAGAATTTGATTTTATTTTTGGTTTGTTGTTGTTGTTGTTAGTCTTCCCCGAGTACCTTTGTTATTTATGTTTTATTTTGAATTTTTTTATTATGTACATATAATAATAATAATAATATAAAGAGATTTTTATGTATAGTTGCATTTTTGTAATTTTTAGATTTTAAAAAGATGAGGAATTTTAAGGAGCGGGCAAACGAGCGAGAGAGCGGGATTGAAGCCTGGTGTTACATTTTGTTGTTATTTTGTTGTTTTTCATTTTTGGTTTTATTAAGTCATTTTTAAATGTTGCCACCTTGGATGTTTTTTCTAGATCGGTTTTTTGCATCTATTTTTTACAAGATGCCGCTAAAAATTCGACACCAATAAATAGTTTGATACACACCATTTTCTATTTATCGATGGCCTTAAATAATAATAATAAGAATAACAAATAATTGTAAAATCGATTATGTCGTATCGATTTGGCCGATCGCTTGTGGAAGGCCGTTCCGCTCTTCGTGTCGTTTTCAAATGTGTGTGTCGGATCGGTTCGAGAATGTATTATAACTTTTAAGATTTAGGCCCCTATCTCATATTCACTTGTGAGTACAAAATAGTGAAACTTATGGTCAGTATTTGAGATTTTTGAACATTTGAATTGAAGATGGCCGTTTCTTACAAGTTATATAACTAAAGAAATATGCTTTAATTTGAGTTGGTTAGCAAGTTTTCAGTTGTATATAAATAACAAAATGCACTCAAGAGTCGTTTTAATCGTGTCGCATCATGGAGTTCGTAGCGATCGGTTTGATAGAAATGAAAAAAAAAGTTGAACGGTTCATATAGTATCGTAGTTTTTTGTGCAGCCAAGGGTTTGACCAGGTTTTTTTTGCTGGAACACCTCGTGCCTTTTGAGCAGGTGGAAATAAATAACAAAAAAAAAAGATTTGGGATTTGTCGTGCTGCATTAAAGAAAACTTTGGATTTTAGTCGTTAGTGTTAATACCGTGTAGACTCGGCAGAGTGCGTGATGATGATAATAAAAACAAAATAAGTAAAACTTAGAAGTGCCAAACTTAACATTTTAGTGCGAAGAATTGTAGATAGTGAGAGGAAAGCACTGCTTTCTTTAGGTGACAAGGTAGCTTTAATAACAAATAAATTTATATATAAAATATATTACAAGAAAAAAAAATGTATAAATAAATAAATAAATACGATAAGATGCCGTTCCATTTTCCTGCATTACGAATAAACAGTAGCTAGTCTAATCGAGGTCGATCCTCTAGAAAAAGTCAGATTTCAACAAAATACTGTAGACTTTTCTAACGGCTTATATGCAAAAATATAGAGAACGAAAGTAAACAGAATTTAATCACCATTTTAGCTCATTTTCATTGTCACTGTTTACATTGAATGAAATAATTAAAAGAAATTAAATAATTAAAAGCTATGCAATAGAGTAATAAGAGATGTAGTTGTTGAGAAAAAAATTGGTTTGTTAAATAAGTGACGACAATAAGTTTTTTCCCTCTTGTATGAGGTGGTTTTTTTTTTTATTTTTGATCTCATCAAATAAAAATAGTAAGAAATAGTCAAACTGAGAAATAACTAAAACTCTTGCTTGTATATTTATTTATTATTATTATGTCAGTGGTTGAAAACAACTTTGTTGTGTTTGTTCTTTTTAACTTTTATTTTAGATCTGTAATAATGAGAGCTGTATACATTTCGTTACATAGTTTAATAATAATAATAATAATGTTTTTAGTTACATACATTAAAAATTTGTCTTTGTTTTTATTTTTCTTTTTCTTTTACAGACGGTTAGACCGATCAAAGTGCATTGTCAGTTGTTATTTTCTAGTAATTCTTGTTTAAAAGTTTATTTAAGCAGGAAATAAAATTCCCAAGTTGACTTCTTTATCTCATTCAATTTTCTTATACATTTTGAAAAAACCTCCGAGTGACAGAAACGTAAAGCTTCGATTACTTTATTATTAGCTCTTAGTACTCTGGTTGCTGCATCCGAATCAAGAATGAACACAAGGTAGAGAGAGGGAGTGATAGAAGGCAGTGCCACTAGGAATGAAACGTCACAAGCACTATCAACCAATCAGGGAATATGATGTCGCATGTCTAAAAATTTACTAATATTTAAACAAATATATGTATCTAAAAATTAAACATGCCTACCTGTGCAATTAATTTATGAAAAAACAATAACAAAAGAAAAACAATATCAATGTTTAAATTTTCTAAAAATGGAAATTTATCAAAATAATGGGTAAAAATATGTGGAAGAAAAGATAACATCATTTTAATCAAGAAGATTATAAAAATTATTATCAATTTTAAATTGGTGGTTTCAAATCAATTTTAAAAGATACAGCAATTCCAACATTAAATTTAAAGATTGAAAATAAAAATAAAGAAAATGCATATTCCATAAGATACAGAAAGAGAACAATTAGGAAAAATGCATTACAGATATTAAAAGATTTAACAAGTATGTATTCATATAAAAATTAGGCTAAGGCTATTTCCCCAGATTTTCTGGGAAAATAGCCTGAGATTATTTTCTCAGAAATTTGGGGAAATAGCTATTTCACTGACCACTGACCATTGGCTATTTCCCCATAAAACTCCATTTTGACTAAAACTCAATTAATATCGAATTAAATATCGATGTTTTGAATGTACAAAGTGACGAGTATTACAAATAAATGTGCGAATGTTTCGACTGCACAAAATGACGAATAACAGGAACAACACAATTAATGATTGGAATATTTATTGGCAGATGATTTAAATATTAAAAATCACAAAAAAAATCAAAAACATGATTATCGACAACAAACATATAAGACAATATTAATCGATATTTAAATCCATATTAATCGATTTTTAGTCAAAATAGAGTTTTTTGGGGAAATAGCCAGTGTTCAGCAGAATGTCTGTTTTCCCAGATTTCTGGGGAAATAGCCTGAGGTTATTTCCCCAGATTTTCTGAGGAAATAAATATGTCATAAAAATTAACATGAAATAATTTTATAAAAAATAAATATTTTAACATTATAATACAAATTTTATAATTATACTGTACATACATTAAATAAAAAAATATAATTTTCAGATATTTCCAACTGTGTGAATTCTGAGTCTCCAAACAATATTGGTAATAGAATATAAATTTAAATATAATTATATATAATTCTTAAAACATATACATTACATAAATTAATATCTAAATTTAAATGATTTAAATATATTTAAATATTTAACAAATAAGACAGTATTTTCAGATTCTGTTGACAAACTGAATGTAACAGCAATTGATTATAATAACACACTTAATGAAACTCAAACAAATTTTGCTTCAGACAGTGAAACAAGTAACATGATTTACTGAGCAAGAATGCATTACATTTACCTATTGCAAATTAAATTTATAGATTAAGGATTTAGAAATCGAACTACAAGAAGTAAAAAATAATAAATCCAAGATGGAGAATAAAGTGACAGCACTGCAAAATGAACTTGATAAAAAAAATAAACAGATGTGAAAAAACAAACATACAAATACAGTGGAGAAATAAGTGGCTAAGTGTTACCAGGCAATTGAAAAAACAAAAGACAATTGAAAAAACAAGACAATGGGTGATATGATAAAAAAATAGCATTTGCTATTTAGTAAAAAGCAAATACAAAAGCAAATGCTTAAAGTAAAAGTTATTAGTAAAAGCAAAATCTCACTCTGGTATGAATAAACAAATGCTTTTGCTTCAAAGGAAATGCTTCCTTTG